>SNQJ01S0108767.1:7311-36675 GCA_010110895.2 Picea sitchensis
TGTATTTCGCCTGTGATTCAAATTTATATTTAGATGGTTTGTTTTTAGGTAATTCGGACTTGTTTTTAATAGATGGCTTTTTCCTCAACTTTACTCCCTCCTTTTTACATGTAGTCTCATAGTTTGGTTTTTCAGAATTATTAATTTTTCCTATTCTGTATGAGATTAATCGAGATTAATCATTGCCGAAGTAATTAATTATGATTTCTAATTTTCCTTTTTCCTATTCTGTATGAGATTAATCACTGCCGAAGTAATTAAGTATGATTTCTAATTTTTCTTTTTCCTAAATTTCATCATAGATATCGAGAGTTCCACAAATTTTATCATAGATGACGAAAGTTCCACAGAAACGTTTATAAATGTATTACATATAATTAAGTATTTGATTTTGTTTTCTTCTGTTTTAATTTTTTCTGTTTCATCAACCTATTTTTTTTTCCAGTACATCATTCATTTAGTTCTTTGTATTTTTGGGGGGTTATCTGTGTTTTCAGGTACATTGTTCTTAAATAGATTTAAATATATATTTAGCTTTTTTATATTTTATATATAAACTGTATTTATTTATATTTAATATTTTATATAATATGTTGCAATTCCTTCCACAGTCCATAAGATTGTTTATATTCTTTTGTGGTTTTCTAGCTCATTTATATTGGTTTATTTACTTTTGAGTAAACTTTTTCTTAAATATGTTCTTCAATCATTTATTAGTTTGTGTGTTTTTGGTCATTTATGTGATTTACAGTAGGCTTTTTCTTAAATGTGTTATAGTATTATAAATTACTGAAATTGAACACAAATGTTTATGTTTATTGCAGAGAAGAGATTCTACTACCAGCTACTATCCATCCTCGACTTCCGTAAGACAATTGCATCCCCAATTACATCAGTAATAGTTATTATTATAAACCTTCACAAGAATAATAGCTATTATTTAAACCTTCACAAGAATAATAGTTATTATTTAAACCTTCACAAGCACTTGAGTAATAGTTATTATTAACTTTATTTAAATTGAATTATGTATTAGATGAAGATATTGTTAGAAAACTTCATTGACAATTATGATATTTGTTAGAATAAACATTGTAATTTGGAAGAACAATATTCATTAGAAAAGGAAATTAATACATTGTAATTAAGAAAAATGATAATGTTTAAAAAAATTAAATTAACATGATATTGTGTTTTTGGAATTATGAATAATAACTTGAATAATGATACACATAGAATTAGATAAAGAAAATTGTTAGAACAGATCATAATTCATCTATATATACTTCAAATTTTTTTACACTGGAAACAATTTATATCTTTGTATTTTAATTTTACACTCAAAACAATGGAGATTTTTTAAGTAGAAATAATTTAAGCAAAAGATTAATATTTGAAGTCAAATTTGTATTAAAATATTTTATTTTCATTTATTTGTTGATGATCTATTTTCTCATTTATATACTAATAAATTTTATTAGGTTTAAAAAAAATGTGTAAATATATTTGTTTAAAAATTAGTCCTTATTTGAAAATTTGCTAATCATATTAAAAATAAAAAAATTAATAATTTTATTCATCAAAATAAGTTTGAAATAAATTTAAAACACTTAAATCAATTCATAAAAACCATCTTATCAAATTAAAATTTCTGTAAATCATAAATCAAACTCTCTCTACTTAGTTTTTAACTAGTGATAAATTATGTTTCATAAACTAGTGATATAATTATGTTTCATAAATCAAGATCTTTCTATTTAGTTTTTATTAAGCAAATTCTTTATATAGCCAATTCTCTTAGAATGGTTAGAATGAAGCAAAGCCCAAATTCAAATAGCCTAATTGAAGCAGGTTTAAAAATAAAAAATCCATTGTTTAGTGCAGCCACATATCTTTACTTTTCTACCTTCTCCTCAATTAAATAAAAGATTAATGAGTAAAAAATAAATTTTGATTAATTTCCTTGCCACTGTGAGGTAGAGAATAAAGAAATCTTTTTTATTTTTCTGAGTTTGATTTTTGAGAATAAGAAAATCTTTTTGAGTTAATCTATTAATTTAGTTAATAAAAATAAAAAATGAATGTCTAAACACCAGTCTAAAGAGATTTTACAAATTTGAAAAATTAAACATTAAAAATCCTTCTTATTTTTTCTTATTGTTTCCATATATCTTCTTTTAATTACTTTTCACTTATTTCTTTTTATTTCTTCTTTGTCCTCTAGTCGCCTAAGTCATAGATGAGATTTTACAAACCTAAAAACAATTAAAAAGTTAAAATCAATTTTTTTTAATAAATAATTAAAAAATTAAAATCAAAAAATCTTTTAATACACAATTAAAAAATACTTTAATTTAGGATAGTTTGGTTATATTATTTTCTTTTGTAATATTTTTCTATTTTTGTTATGTTTTTTTTTAATTACTTTGGCACTTATTTCATTTTTCTTTCTTGTTTGTCCAATTTTTTTTTTAATGATATTTCTCTTCTTCATAAGGATTTGGTTATATTACCCTTTTTTTATAAGCTTTATATTTTGTATATTAAGATTTATTTCATAATAATTATTTGGTTATATTTTCTTTTCTTCATAATCTCTCTATTTTGTATATTAAATTTATTCCATAATACTAAGTGTAGCACAAAATACCTTTTTTTACTAGTACAATAATGATTGTTCAATAAAATTAGGATGAGCCTCTTAAAAATGATTCCATGCACCTATGGTTCACCTATCTAATTACACCTTATTTTAGTTTTGACTTGATTAATTTTGGGTGTGAGATCACTAAAGTTGACCTTGGATGGTCCAAAGGTGAGGTGATTCCACCCTATTGTCTAACCATTTACAATTAACACTAGCTATTAGATTATGAGGCTAGATTTGATGGATGGAAAAAATAGTATAGGCTAGATTGGAAGGACTACCACCAAAAAAATGAGTAAATTAGATTCAACTCCATTTTTTGAGAACATGTGGCTTCATTTAGATTCTTATTCTTAAAAAAAAATTGAAATATTCCTTAGTATTGTGGCTTCTTGTTCTTCTGGCAACTCTTTCATCAATAATTTGTGTGATTTATTCTTTCTCATGTTCCAAAATATTCTCTCTTTAACCAATTACATGTTCATCATATTTTCCATCTATCCATTCATGTCCAAATTGGGGAAACTCCAAAACATAGGCATCATAAAAAAAATCTTAGAATTTTACAATGACCAATCTTCATCATATTCAATTTGTTATGAGTGTCCATGGGAAATATTTCGTTTCTCAAATGTGTTAAAACCAGATTTCCCTCTTCAAAAATTTTGATTATTCTTTGCTATCAACTCGAAACATGTACTATCAGTTGCTTGTTTGTAATTCTTTTTACACACGTTCATGAAATTGTTTCATGTGATCCATGAAAAATTAAACATTATACTCTTTTGGATTCCTTCTAGTAATACCAAGTAAGTCAAGCATGTTGGGGATCTTCCATTAGCAATATAAAATGGAAATTTACCTATATATTTGTTTATTGAATTTTGATATGCGAATTCATATTGTGTGAGCACTATATACCATTGTCTTTGCCTTTCACCAACTAAGCATCTTAATAAATTTTCAAGACTTATGTTAATAATCTCATTTTTCCAATCAATTTGTGGATGATAGGTATAACTAAACTGTAATATAGTGCTTAATTTATTCCATGATGTTGTCTTGAAAATGGGCAATGAACTGATTTCCCTACCTCATGTGATGCTTGCAGGAAATCCATGTAATCTCACAATTTCTTTTGTTTCATGTGATCCATGAAAGATTAAACATTATACTATTTTGGATTCCTTCTAGTAATACCAAGTAAGTCAAGCATGTTGGGGATCTTCCATTAGCAATATAAAATGAAAATTTACCTATATATCTGTTTATTGAATTTTGATATGCAAATTCAGATTGTGTGAGCACTATATGCCATTGTCCTTGTCTTTACCCAACAAATCATCTTAATCAAGACTTCTCTACATGTTAACAACCCATTTTTCCCATCAATTTGTGGATGATAGGTATAACTAAACTGTAATATAGTTCTTAATTTATTCCATGATGTTGTCTTGAAAATGGGCAATGAACTGATTTCCCTACCTCTTTGCCATGTGATGCTTCTGTGAAATCCATGTAATCTCACAATTTCTTTGAACAAAATGTTAGTTATGCAATTAATACTACATATGGGAGGCAATTTGAGTCTAATTAATTTGAAGGGATTTCCTTTATAATTTCCTACCATTTCATTTATGAAAATATCAAGTTAATTAATCCCCCTTTTTTCTATGCATACATGTAAGGGCTTTGTTGCCTCTTCATCAAAGTTTTATTACGGTAGCATATGTAATAATCAAGTTTCCCCAAATTTCTTGTAATTAATCATAAAATAGATTACCATACTAAGGCATGCATAATGATGCAAATGTAATATTGTTAAATTTCCCATAACTCCAGTTTTGGGGATGGTGCCTTGAAGTCCAAGCCATGCTATCTCTAGAGGGAAAAATCAGTTAATGAAGGAAAGCTGATTGTGGTTGAATAATAAACCACCCCCATGAATGGGAACATGTAGTTGGTCACCCCAAAGTACCACGTGGACTCAGACTTGAGCTTCCTTTTGACATAAGGAAGAGGATAGGTTGAGAACCTTCCAAAGTTAAAGGAAGGGAGATATACATTGGGATGCAATAGATGAGACGAGAGCACAATTCCCATAAGGAGACAGAACTAAAAAGGAAGGAGAGAACTCAACCCGAAGAACCAACGCGAGCTTGATGTTGGAGAAGCATTTGATAAACCTCACAGGATATGTGACGTAGAGAAGATATCTAAGAGATGGCATAATTAGTGATAGCTATCATGGCTTGCATACCTGGTATATGCTAAGGATGAAGTTTCTCGAGCTTGGCAGTGGTTATTGAAAGAAATGAAATTTCACAAGTCATTTAATTGGCTACAACTTGTAATAGACAAGTATTCTCATACCTTGTATAATTCAGTTGCAACCTGCAGACAAAAATTGACATACCGTGAATGTTTATGGATGCAGCGTTTTTACGGCCATAATTTATCCCTTTATTTTTTTCTTTTGATTGTGTAATTAGGTGAGTAATAAATTATATGGTTCGAACATAACTTGTACTCGTAAATGCTTGAACCCTCTGGAGGTTTAAGTTAGAGAAATGAACTCCGTGAAGTTCATCGGCACTTGGCTCAATTTCACGTGCATGTCCATGTTTCCATAATTCTAGTCATTCTGAACCTTGAGGAAATAGAGTATTTTAAATCTTAGGAGGGATAATTCATGTATGCAGAGGTTCTCTGCGAGGTAGGAAGATACCGTGAACCTCTCATGTTTTAGATTTGATGAATCAGCACAAGGGGTGCATGGAAGAATTATTTTAAGACTTAAGTTCAAGAGAAAGAGCCCAAATCTCTTAATCCCTTAGGAGCACAAAGCTCGTGAATAATAGAGAGACGAAGCATCAAAGGGAAGGTTCATTTGTCTGGAAGATGAACAAATGAGATCTGTTCAGGAAGAGCCAAGCTCTATTGTGACCGTTGAATACAAGAAAGAGCATTGGAGTTAACCCCTTGAGTCCTTCGGACTTCACAAGTTTGGAAAATTGAGCGAGTTAATTGTAAGGGAGGTAGAATCCTTGAAGTCTTGAAGCCCCGAAGTTAATCTGAGCCTTAGATCTGAGGATTCTTGAGATCCATCCTGACCGTCATATCTATGAGGTAGTGAGTACGACATTGACCGCTTTGGGAGAATAGTGGCTTAGTAGTGTCAAAACTCCCAAAGAGAAAAGTAGAAAAGTAATGTGCACCATGGATCTAAGGATCCTTCAGGATCCCTCATGATTGTTCGATCATGGGGATGCAAGTATCAACATCGAGATCCTGTGGGAGCCCATGCATCGAGTTACAGGGTTGCCAAGTGTCCCTCTCGGAGTGGCACACACTGGGATCCAAAGGACCCTTGAATGAAAGTTATGAGTCGAAGAGTCGAAGAAGATCCGAGTCATCCATGCCAAATGGATAGGTGTCGTTAGATCTTATACTTTGGGTGAAATCACTCCAGGAGAAAAGGGGATGTGTTGAACAATAATTCCCAAAGGCAGGAGAGTCATAGTTCATCTTAGTCATCCCTCAACAGATGTTCCATTTCGGGAGATAGCCACTTCGGAGGAAACTATGGTCATACGCATTGAGAACTCCTGAAGTAAATCGTGACCATCGATTTGAGAGAGAGACGTGTCGACAGATCATCGACTTCAAGTGAAATCACTCTAGGAGAAAGCGAGTGGTGAGAGGATGAAACTCCCAAAGACCGAAGAGCTGAAGCATGTGATATTCATCGATCTGCAGGAGACAAGCATTAGAAGATCGCGTACTTTGAGAGTGGGGAGAAAACAACGCAGAGTAGAGGGATGCCCAAAGTGGATCCCATCGTTGAATGAGAGGGATGCATGGCGCACGATCCTTATCTTCGGAATAAAATACTCCATAAGAAAAGGTGGTGTGACTATATGAGACTCTCGAACATTGAAGTCCCAAAGTAAATCAAGGTCATCTAAATCCCTAAGGACACACGATGTCGGATCGTGAACTTCGAAGGTTTGCCACTCCAGAGGATTCGCGTGGTGGTCAGCTTGGTGCCTGTTGTCTTGGGGTCTGGCCATAGCCCATAGTCATATGCAAGTATAGGGGAATGAAAGAACCCAAAGAACTTGGGAGAGGATATCTTCCATCTCTGAGCGTGTTTCGGAGCATGGAGATCGTGGTTGGAAATCTCTGGAAGAGAAGAATGGAATGAAGACCCTGAATGAGGGTATTGATTCTCCTAAGAAGAGAGAAAATTTGAGTCCCCACCATGGGTGTGTTACAAATTGGTATCAAAGCATGGTTACAACACTTGGCCTGTTTGGGCTCATGCACGAGTCACAGAAAGAGGTATTGTTATCTTGATTTACTCCTTGAAAAGGACTACAGATTGAACCTATGACTTTGGGAATTCTTGTTGAATTTGAGTAGAAGAGTTTATTTATCCCTTTCTCAAAGTGATAACTACTCTTACCGGAGTAGGGATATGCTAATTAACATGAAAATAAGACTTAAATATGGATAGTTGAAGGTGGGAGGGTTCTTTCAAGGGAAGTCGAAGCCCAAAGCATGGATGACCTGGTGTTCTTAAAATTGCCTCTAAGCATGGGCAGTTGGAACCTCAGGAAATAATGATGGGTGATTATATAATGGTTAATACCTTTGTGGGCTTAAAGGAATCTGATAGGATCAGGTAGGATCCTTGGCAATTATAATTATTTCTTTATATTAAACTCGAAGTATATAACTCCTCATGACCAGAGGAAAGGTGAGATGGGTAAAGTCCTATGGAAGTTGAGGCAAGAAGGTTTTCTTAACAGTTCTTATAGTATAAAAAGGGAAAGTGACCTTGGTTGGTTATTTCCATAAAGAGAAGGCAACATCAGTATGAGTTATGACTGTGAGATTAGTCATGTAAGTGACTGTAATCTCTAACTAAAGAACACTAATGATAAAACTAAGCTAGCATGATAAATACTTAGTTGTGCATGTATGATTGAGTGCATGGATTTAATGCATTGCAAAGCTTCTTGATATGAAGCCTGATATTAATACCAGTTAGGTATGCATGATATTAAATGTACAAGTGATGCACATGTATGATGTAAGAGTATAAGTATACTAAATACACAATATGGTTTCCTTGGTGAGTGAAATGTGAGGCAAGCATAAACCTTGCCAAGATTGAATGAATACCATGGATGCATGGTTGACTCCAATCTGAAGAGTTATGAAAGTTTTGTTTTGAATGATAGCTTAAGGGGAATGTGCTCCATTTCCCCAGGAAAATCCGATACAAATAGATGAAAGAGTAAATGAGCAAGGATGATATGTTGTCATGATAAGAGGAAAATTATTATGCCTTTGAGGATCACATGAGAATGATTGTGAACAATCATGAGTTGACTGATTTTAAAGTAGAGATGTATGTAGGTTGTGAAATATACCTATGGCAGCTACACATAGTCTTATGATTATGAATATGGCTAAGTACATCAGGGATGTAAGTTAGCAAAAACTAGAATATGTGTGGATACATAATTTGGATGCATGTCAGAAATTCATGTCTATGTTCCTTAAGGGATGTTGAGTAGTGAGCCGGAGGTAATTCAAGGTTGAGGCCATCACAAATAGTGATGGATATGTAATGAGGAAGTTTCATGTTGAAGGATTTTGTTGGCATAGGGGCAGACCGAAGGTTCAACTCTAATAGCGCACCAACAAGCCCTAACTACTGGCCCTTTCAGAAACACCTGCAAAGCATATGCAGTCTCACCCAAAGTAGCTATAGGGGGTTGTAGGACATAGGTGTCTACAAATAGAGGAAATACCAAGTGGTTCCAATACAAAAACAACACAACATCTAAATATCATTTACCAGATTAAACCAACTTCGCACAATATATCTCATATCTATCACAATAATGTAATAATAGAGAAAAAAGAAGACAAGAACACCACACCAATCACTCACAACAAAAGATATATGTGGTTTTCCCTCTCCCTAGGGCTACGTCCACAAAATTGTGATTTATAATATATTAAGTGAAAGCATACAGTCCTGTGTGCACTCTTTGCTAGCATATCTTCTCTCTTTCTCTCTTCTCTCTTTATCCCTTCCCTGCACACCTAGCTGCAAGCTTGATCTTCAAACCCAGTTGAATATAGTACAATACATAATGCTCTCTCATCACAATACTTCCCTATTAGTAATAAAAACAATCACTCATCATCACATCATCGAACCTATGACCATAACAACAACCTATCCTATGTCCTCTTGACCTTTATTTATACATTTCAATATCTCACCGACCACCTTAAGATAAAACCCAAGTTTCAAAACCCTAGATACAAAAACCCTAGGTGTCTAAAACAATAGGTCAACTTGACCTGTGTTTTTAGGGCTTCGCTAGCCTATCTTTACTTCTATCTCTCACGGTGCTCTTGAAGCATCTATTGGTGGATTTTTATGTTTACTGAGTTTTCCATGGTCCTTCTTCATTGTTGATTTGTCGTCCTCGATCTCCTCATCCAACAACTTGCTTTCTCTTACTTCGCTCCATATTTTATTCTCTTCTTCTCACTTCGACCCAGTATAAGTTACTGGTCTTCCATGCATTTCACATTTCATCTTTTCTACCTTAATCTTTGCTATCTTCCAGAACCAAGGTCCAATAGAGTTCCCTGTGAAGAAACGGTGTAAGGACTCTGTCAGAAGAATAAAGTCACAACCCTAATGATTGATGAAGTTTGGGCAATGGGTTGCAAAGCATGTCTATATAAGAATATTGGATTACATTTTTAAAACAAAATGTGTAGGTGGAATGCTAACAACTAAATATTAACCACTCTGAGAACCAAATGATAATGTGCAGGATGCACAGGATCATGGCCCACTATGAACAAAAATATTTCTATTAAAGTATGTTGTTGTATCCAAAAAGGTTAGAGTGAGGCCTAACCAAGGCTTCTCAAGGAAAAGAGCAAGGAGATCCCAACCTAGAATAAATTGAAAAAGCATAGAAGAGGAAAAATGAGGAATGCGTGTCCACACTAATAACTTGGAATGGTTTAGAGAGTTGTAGGTCTTAGATGAATAGTTGTGAGAACAAGTATAGCTAGGAAAAGAGAAGGGATAAATAAGTATGTTTGATCGAATAGGCTTGGTTGAAACCATATCAAGCAAAGGAAGTAAGGCCTTATAAATAACTCAGTTGGGTTGAAACCCCCAAGCTATGTGGAAGGAGTGGGAAAAAGGGGAGAGACCCTAACTCCTTTCTTTCTATGTGTTATGTTTCCTCAGAAATGAGAAATATGATTTACTAATAAAAATAAACATTTGGAAACCAAAGTGATGGTGATTGTATTACTGCAGAAACAATTGAGAACTGTTTGTATTGCATTCATGAAAACCTTTGAGGATAATGTGATGAAGTGAATAAAGATATGTTAGGACATTTTGAATATGTTTTATGGATTTGAATGTATGATACATGCATTTTAATTGATATTACAACTAATGATGCATATTGTGTATAGAAATGAATTGGAATTGTTGAGGAAGACAATTACCAATAATTGACAACCTGAAGCAGAGGATGACCATGGGAAGGATGCGGTCGAAAGATTGTTGATAGGACTGTAAAAATCCCCTTAAATCACTACTGATGAGGTAAAAATAAGAAAGAGGGTGCTAGCAGCCAAGAACGGGTATGAAAAGATAGGGTAAGAATCCTTTCTAAAATATTTTATTGTCTAATTTTGTGCACGAAATTTTGAAAGGCATTTGTATGTCGTGGATACCCAGGTAGAGTATGGATCAGACATAAAACCCTAATCGAATCAGGTTAATCGAGAACCTGAAAGAGTAGATGAACTTGAGCCATTCATCGGAAGGAAACCAATCTCATTTGTCATATGGACTTCAAGATCCACTGGAGTTAACAGATCAAATGCTAGTCATTCGATAAGATGGATAACCTGTATTCATTGTGGAGATCGAATAGGCAACCAGGTTAACGATGGAGCATGTTCCCGTAATTTAAACTCAATATGTTTTTTTTTTGAGCTTGGGGTCCGATCGTAGATCTTACGAACTGTATTCATTGCAGAGCACAAAGGAAAAATTAATGGGCGTGCTAGTTCACAGACCGCAATCAACCTACACCATTGATATCATTGGGGTGGATGATCAACTACCATGATTAAAAGAGTTGGGAAAGCACTTTTTAGATTACAGAGATTGAACTCTATGATAAAGAGAAAGCACATTGGGGATTCCACAATCACTGTGAATCGTTGATCTGTGAACGATCAGTGGGTAGACCTACAAGGAACCCATGCGTTAATGCCACGTAAAATCGTATTTTGATTGGGTTATGTGGTTGGATTTGGAAAATCAAGCTCTCAGTCTAAATTCTTGGTCAAATAATTCTATGTCAAAATTGATAGGTTTGGAATCATGTATACATAATCAATCTAGAGATAAGATTGACGACCCGTATTCATAGCGGGGAAGGTATATTCACGCGGGTTAATGTCGGAGCATGTGCCTGTAAATTAAACTCAATTTAGTTATGTTTTGAGTTTGGGGTTTGATCGTAGATCAGACGGCCCGTATTCATTGCATATATTGGAAGGATAATTAAACTGTGATATGGTTGAGGTTTCTCAATCCCTTGCTGTCGTTAGATATAGGGAAATTGAATATGCACCATCGATATGAAGACAAGGGGTTTAGCCAGGATCATAGTGCCTAAAAAGAATAAAGATGAGGTCACAGCTCTCAGTCGCATGGAGAGAAAATGGAGTTCCTTCGGGCTAGTCAAGGAAGATAGATTTTAACACTCTACCTTAGACTATGGTCGAGAGGATTGGTTATATGGGAATAAAGGTTCTCATAGCTAGCACATTGCATGGAATTCCTTCGAGGAAGTGCATGTTTTCATGAAGGGAAGACAATGAACCCTCCATTGAGGAAGGAGGACCTTCCAAAATTTTTGAGTACATTATATGGATATCAAAGGAATGATTAAATGAATTCATGTGAAACCTGGAGTTTCATGAATGACAATATTAGGGTTTTGATTGATTCAAAGAAAAAAATATGGTTATGCTAAAATAATAAATATGGACAAAGAGTCCATATGGTAATAAGTTGGTTGAATTCAAACACACCTTGGCAAGAGTGCCTAACCTAAAAAGTGATAACCTGAAATCAATGCAATGGTGCATTGGGTATGAATGTGGCCACGAATGTTGGAACCTTCATTAAATTCAATTGGTATCTAAATTTCATTTTGAAAAGTTGATATACTAAATTGATGCATGTGTAAGGAATGAAATTTTCTTTTTCTTGTATCATCGAAGAGATAAAAGTGAATTTGAGTGTTAGGATGCACAATTTAATAATTGTTTGTGATGATGTTATAAAGGTACAATGAAAGTATATGTGCATGGGAAACTAAAAATTTGTTTGGCTGATTGAAGTTGAAAGTGCAGGAAGAAAAGGGGTCTTGAATATGGCAGCGTTGTAATCCCATAAGGAAGACCAATTTCCATGGGAGCCAAATTGATAGGAGAAGGAAAGGCCCATAATTATGATTTTGGTTCCTGTGCGGAACAAATATAAAAACAAAATGTAGAATTTGGAAGCCTGTTGGTGATAGATTTACAAGAAAATTTTGAACTTAAAATTTATGATGATGTCTCATGAATTTTTGTATGCCTGTGATACGAGTGAAAAAAAAAGATCTGTCCAAAAGGGACAAATGAAGGCTGTCAAATTGTAAAAGCATGAAAAATGGCTACTTTTGAGCCATGTGAACCCCGTGGTAAGCCATGATCGCCTATAATATGTTGTGTTGAGGGAACACAAGCCAGAGGGACACCTCGATAGAGAAGGAATGAGGGACGCCTCGACTGTAAGGCTCGATAAAGTCTCTAGAATTCTTCATGTGAGAGAAAACCTTGGAAAGGCAAGATGGATCACCTGAGGAACTGTATAGAAAGGAAGGGGATGCCTAAGCTTGGGCCTAGAGGCTGAGTGACCACAAGGAAGAGGAGACCTTGATATTTCTTGTAAACTATTTGGATCATGCACACGATGGGTAGTTCTTCCTATGCAAGAAAACCTTAACAAGGCAAGATGGATGGCCCAAAGAACTACATAACATAGAAGGGGATACCTGAGCCTGGGCCTGGAGGGTGAGTGACCGCAAGGAAGAGGAGACCCTGATAGTTCTTGTAAACTATTGTGATCATGCACATAATGGGTATGTCAAAAAAAAAAAAAAACCAGTGAGCCTGGATAACAAGACAACCATGTGGATACAAATCCACAAATTGCACAGATAATTATTGTTCTATATTATGAAATTTTCCTAGAAATTTTCATGTAAGAGTAAAAAGTTTTCACATGAGACTATGATTAATGTGCTTGTTGTCCAAGTATTATTGAAAGAATGTGACAAAGATTAAGTGTCTAAAAAAGGACCTGACTGAGAAACAAGGTCAAGACTTCTGAAGCAATTGGATGAGGAATTCAAAACATGTGTTATTGAGAAAGAACATCGAGGACGATGTTCCTTTTTAAGGGGGAGGGGATTGTAACACCCTTGTTTGCCTCATCTTGTAATTAATCATAAGATAAGATTACCATTCTAAGTCATGCAAACAATGTAAATGTATTATTGTTAAATTTACCATATCTCTAGAAGTATGAGCCATGATATATCTAGAAGGAATAATTATTTAATGAAGGAAAGGACTGGTGGTTGAACAATCAACCACCCCCATGAATGGAAACATGGGTTGTCAACCTGAAGTACCACAGTGATCTGCAGACCCAAGATTCATTTTGACAAAAGGAAGAGGATAGGTCGGAAAACCTTCCTAAAGAAGTAAGGTAAGATATATATAGGGGGATGGTAAGAGGGATATAGGATAAGAGAGCATAAGCTCAGAAGGAGATATGTGAAGCAAAAGGAAGTGCATAAAACACAACCCGAAGGACCCAAACACAAGCTTGATGCTGAGGAAGGATCTGGTAAACCTTTCAGGGATACTGTGACATAGATAAGATCTCTGAGATATGGAATAGTTCCCTAGTGATATCATGGCTTGGCACGAGGGTAGCTAGAGTTCTAAGGATGAATACCTATGAGTCTATGGTTGGGTGGAAAGGCACACAGCCACATTTAGTTAGTTGGCTGCAACTTGTAATACATAAGTATTCTCAAAACCTGTGTAATTGAGTTGTAACTGTGTAATAAAATTGGATATATTGTGAATGTTTTCATGGATATGCATGTCTTCTTAATGGTTATATTGTATCCCTTTTATTTCTTCTTGATTGTGTAATCAGGAAAGTAATAAATTATATGGTTCGGACATGAGTTGTACTTGTAAATGCTTGAGCACTGTGATGGCTTAAACTAGAGCAATGAACTATGAGTTCGTCGATCTTAGGCAAAATTTCACATGTGCATTTCGACACTCCCAGTCTTTCTGAGTCCCTTGGAGGAAGGATTCTGTTAAATATTAGGAGGGATAGGGAACGTATGCACAGGTTCTCTGCGAGGAAAGTAGAGACTGAGAACCTCTTAAATTCTAGAATTGATGAATGAACACAAGGGGTGCGCAGAAGAATTCTTCTAAGTGTTAAGTTCAAGAGAAAGATTGAAAAGCTCTTAAGCCTTTAAAAGCTAACACATTTAAGGAAGAATAGTGATATTGAAGTATCGAAAGGGAATGTTCCTTTGTCTGGAAGACGAATGAACAAGATTTGTTTCGGAAGCGCCAAGGTCTGTTGTGACCATTGGATATGGGAAAGAGTGTGGGAGTTAGCCCCTTGAGTCCTTCATACTTCGCAAGTTTATAGAATTGAGAGAGTTCTTCATAAGGGAGGTAGAATCCCCAAAGTCCCGAATTTAATATGGGCCTTCACTATGAGGATGCCCGGGAGCCATCCCGACCATCAGATATATGAGGTAGTCGGTATGTTGACCGCTTCGGGAGAATAGAGGCCTAGTAATTCCAAAAATCCCAAAGAACAATGTAGCAAAGTAATGTGTGGCATGGATCTAAGGATCCTTCAGGATCCCTCACGATCATTCGATCGTGGGGATGTGAGTGTCAATGTTGAGATCCTGTGGGAGCCCATGCATCAAGTGACAGGGTTTTCGAGTGTCCCTCTCGAAGTGGCACACACTGGGATCCAAAGGACCCTTGAACGCAAGTTACAAGATGAAGAGTGGAAGAATATCCGAGTCATCCAAGACAAAGGGATAGGTTTCCTCAGATCCTGCACTTCGGGTGAATTCACTCCTCGAGAAAAGGGGATGTGTTGAATAAGAACTCCCAAAGGTCGAAGATCTGGAGTTGATATGATTAGTTCGTCAGCTGAGGAAAGGTGTCAGTATATCTTCCATTTTAGGAGATAACCACTTTGGAGGAAAGTGGGGTCACGTGAGTTGAGAACTCCCAAAGTAAATTGTGACCATCGATTTGAGAGAGACATGTGTTGACAGATCTTCGACTTTGGGTGAAATCACTCGAGGATAAAGCGAGTGGGGAGAGGTTGAAACTCTCAAATCCTGAAGAGTTGAAGTAATTCATTGCCATCGATCTACGAGAAATATGTGTCAATAGATCACGTACTTCAGAAGGGGGAAGAAAGAAATGCAGAGTAGAGGGATGATCGAAGTGGATCCTTGTCATCGAATGAGAGGGATGTGTGGTGCATGATCCTTAACTTTTGAAGAAAACACTTTGGGAGAAAAGGTGGTGTGAGCATCTGGGACTCCTGAATGCCGAAGTCCTGAAGTAAATCTAGGTCATTGAAATCCCGAAGGAAACCTGATGTCGGATTTTGAACTTCAAAGGTTTGCCACTCTGGAGGATTCACATGATGTTCTAATTAGCTCCTATTGTATTGGCATATGGTCATAGCCCACAGTCATATGCAAGTATAGGGGAATGAAATAACTCGAAGAACTTGGGAGAGGATATCTTCCATATCTGAGCTCGTTTCAGAGCATGGAGATCATGGATGGAAATCTCTAGAAGAGCATAATGGAATGGAGACCCCAAATGAGAGTATTGATTATCCTAAGAAGAGAGAAAATTTGAGTCCCCACCATGGGTGTGTTACAATATGAAGTGGAATTTATTATGTATTGTGTGGTTATAAGCACAACCTAATTTTGTATCATTCAAGCCCAAGTCATCCCTTTAACCTCTAGAAAAGAATATGAGGTTAACCCCTAGGTGAGAAAATTGGGAGGGATACTATGAGATGGCATGTCCAGAACATCAAAATTAAGACAATGAATAAGGAAACATGATAGAGGAATATTAAGAAAATAGGAATAAAATGATTGAGATTCGTAAACCATGTAGGAATCATTATACTTTTATAGGATATAAAATGTGTCATTTTAGAAAATATGTCAACAATAACAAAGATTGAAGAATTACCACAATTTTCTCTTGATGAGCCAAACACGAAATCCATGATAAGGTCCTCCCATGGTATTTATGGTATCGATAGTGGTGTGTACTACCTTGTATTTTGAATTAATACTTTTGCATGTTGATATATTATAGAGAATTCAACCCATTTCTTAACATTCTTAACCACTCCTCACCAATAGTAGCACTCCTTAGTCTTATCAACACCAAAATCTCCACTTAATCCTCCATTATGTAGCTCCAAATTTTTTGTCATAGATCTTGTTGGAATACACACTTAATGTCTTTTAAAGAAAAACCCTTGTTGAATGAAACAGTCCAGGTATGGAGTTCTATCATAATGAAATAATCCAAGTATGGAGTTCTATCATAGCTCCATGGCTCTTTACTTTCCTCCCATGCTTCAAGACACTTTGGGTCTTCTTTATATAGCTTTTTCATCTCTTATGATCCTCTTACCTCTATTGTCATAGTAGACAATCAAGTTAATCTTCTTCTTAAGGAATTTGTGACTTTGTTTGAGTTAATTGATACATTCTTAAAAAAAATGTATATATCTCTATACAAAATCAACCCACTTCATATTCTTTAAATTCTAAATTTGATTGTCATGTAAGCACACTCTTTCAACAAAAAATAATATGTCCACTTCTTCCATAATCAATAACAATTGCATAATTTTATTGGTCATAAACAAAAAGTTCTTAATTTCTCTCATTGAAATTTTAGTCAAGAAATAAATCATATTTCATTCTTGGATCATCACTACTCCGATGGCCATCCCACTAGCATTGCAATAAAATTTAAAGACTTTGTCAAAGTCAGGCATAGTCAACATTGAGGTTTCAATGGTTTTATTTTTCAACAGTTCAAGTCCCTTCTATGTAATGGGTGAGCTTTATAATGATGGTCTTTCATGATTCATTAGTGGTAATGCAAACATGGAAAAACAACAATTTGTTAGCTTGCATCCCATTTTCCTTCTCTTTCACCAACTAAGCATCTTAATAAATTTCCAAGACTTATGTTAACAATCTCATTTTTCACATCAATTTATGGATGATAGGTAGAACTAAAATGTAATATAGTACTTAATTTATTCCATGATGTTCTCTAGAAATGTTCAATGAACTAATTTCCATATATTATATAGTTATGTTTGTAGAAAATCCATGTAATCTCACACCTTTTGAACAAAAATATAATCCATAGAATGAATACTACATATTAGTCCTTTTGAGTCAATAATTTAGAAGGGGTTTACTTCATAAGTTCCTACCATTTCATTTCTATAAATACCAAGTTAATTAATCCCCCTTTTTCTATCCATACATGTAAGGGCTTTGTTGCCTCTCCATCAAAGTTTTAGAGTGGGAGAATCTAAAGTGTACTTTATTATGTATTGTGTGGTTCTAAGCCCACCCTATTTTTGGATCATTCAATCCCATGTCATATATTTCACATCTATAAAGGAATATGAGGTCAACTCCTAGGTGAGAAAATTGGGAGGGATACTCTGAGGTGGCATATAAGGGAGCATGTCTAGACATTTACAATTAAGACAATGAATAAGGAAACATGATGGAGGAATATTAAAAAATAGGATAAAATGATTGATATTCATAAACCATGTAGGCATCACTAATCAACCACCAGGAAGGGTGTCCACCTTCCTTATACAAATAGTACAAGAGTCTTAGCATTCACTTAGAAATTGGTATTGTAATCTGATCTAGATGGTCCTGTAAGCAAGGTGTTCTAAAATAATATTTACTTTGTTAAGTTTTGATCCGGTGTTTAATGTTAGTCACCTATATATATTTGTGATAACCTTCACCAAGAGAGGAGAAAGGATATTCTAAAATGACTTGTGATTTAGTCTTTGTCATTTTGTTGTTGCGGGACACGACCCTCACCAGTCTGAATTCGTAGGGAATTGCATAAATAAAGAAAAAAATACCATGTAATGAAGTTTCCCTTCATTAATAAACATACATATTTATCTCTAATAATATTTGATGAATTTATTTCAAACCTTTTCCTCTCTTTCTATTTCCTAAATCCATTCGTTGAGTGTGAGTGTTTGGGTGATACATTTTAATGCACACAAAGTGTAACTGGTGCACCCTCTCTTATTTTTCATGTAAGGGAGTGTTTACTTTTGTCTTCTAGAGAGCACACCAAGAGAAATAAGTGCACCCTCCTTTGCTAGATATTGTAACAAATCAATTGGTATTAGAGAGTGTTTCCTTTGGGAAATATTCTTCAAGGGCAAGAAGAAGAGATGACTAAGAAGTCATTTGTAAGATCTGCATTAAAACATTTTTTTTTCTCTCTCTCATCTTTCGTTAGTAACCTGGGTGCATGCTCATTCTAGAGATTCCAATTCTCATTTCTCATGTCTCTTTTGCATCTCCACGCTTGAGACCCCCTTTGCACCCTCCTTGGGGCTCCTTTTTCACACTTTTTAAGGGCCCTTTGCAATTCACTCTCTCTCTTCCATGAATTAAAATAATGTCACCATGAAGAGAAACCTCTAGTGAGGATTCTAGTTCCACCATGTATTCTCAAGTTGTAGACTTAGCATTAGTTTTACATGAATTAATTTGACTACAACAAAGAAAGACTACAATGACTATGCAGCTCCACACTTACTTTTAGCTATCGAAGTTTACTGAGAAAATGAATGGAGAGATTATCTATTCTTGGATCTGGGCAGTCCCTCCACCTACTTCAAGACTTCCTCGGAGATGGAAGAGCCCACTAATTTATAGATCGTCATCCTACATCTTGAAGGCATCGCACAAGGCTGGTGGTAAACTCAATTGGAACATTCATAATTGGTCATTGAGATCAGTACACCACCATCTCCAACACCTGGACATATCACTTCTTGGTATGATTTATTTCATGCCTTGCATGAGCATTTCTATCCCCAAGGATATCTCTAGAATTTTCTCTCCAAATGGTTGCATCTCTGCCATATTTCCACTCAGTACGTACAAGGCTACTTTGACGTCTTTTGCAAGTTGTGCATACATCTCCATATCAACGATCCAGATGAGGAATTAATAATCAAATTTAATTACGATCTATTGTTACCTCTCTGTAAAAAATTTGACCTCTTCAAACTATCCTCTGTGGACAAGGAATTCTTACTCGCCTTGGTAGTAGAACGTATGTTTTCTCCTTGAATTTGCTATCCACAAAATCGAACCAAGTCTGTGAAATCAAATCCTTCTCATCCACAACCTTACACTTCTTCTTCGTCAACGCCCGACAATGCGGTTTGGTGTACATTTCACAATACCAACTCCCACAACTTTGTCAACTGTCAAGCCATTAAAAATATTTTCACCAATAAGACTGTTATCACTGAAATTTCATCCACAAATGGTTAGAAGAGTCCAACATCTTCAAACAGCTATGAGTCCACCCATGGACCAAAATTACCCAAAAAAAAGATTTCCAAAAGGTCCAAAACTATACAACCAGTTATAAAATCAAGATGCGCTATGACTACACAGGGTGCACATGCACATGCACCATCTAGAAACGCAGGAAAAGTGCACATGCACACAATGCACGACTGTGGATGCTAAAAGATACGCACACCTAAGAACGACGCATTTATGAGGTTGGTCATCCTCCCACCTACTTTCGGTTCAGCTTCCAAGTCGATTTGACATCCAAATATCGGATGGATCCGGCTGGGTGGCTGGTCAAAGACCTAAAGGTGCCCTAAACAACCCCTTTTCACACTAAAAGTTGGTTGCACAATACCTCAAAGTGGTGCTATAAAACAGGGCCATGGGTGCACTACATTTTCAAGAAATTCATTTGTAAGGTTATGCTGCTACTATTCTCTCGGGGAATAATCTTTTCTCATCAAGAGCATACTAGCACCATTCCATTTGGGAAATCCACATCACCTTTTGAGTGGGTTAGATTGGGATTCTTTCACCATTTCTTTCAAGTTTTCAAGTTGTAAGAAGAGCTTAATCTTGGGGGTTCAAGAGCCCTCCCTTAGAGGAAGAAGGGACCCAAAGTCCCTTTTCTTCTCGGTGTTTTATTTTCACTAATACAATCATTTCCATTGGTGACATGAGTCTTGTTTGTTTCTTGTTCTTATGTCCTTATGCTCAATAGTTTAGTTCTTCTTTCCTTTCCTAGTTTAATTCTTAGCTTATCCTTTTATGTTTATTTTTCTAACCCTTTCCTTTACTGTTGTCTTGCTTAGCTAACCCAACTAAGCTTGTAATCACCTTTGTTTTACTCATTTAGGTGACAAAAGAGGTGTAACAGATTGGCAACTCCACCAAGGAAAGGTATCAATTTCCTACCCCATTTGGGTTATTCTATCTCTTTTTTTGGTTTATTTAACTTGTAGGTGCCATAACGGGCCCAAGCCGACCTGTAAAACATCGAATTCAAAGCTGAGTTGAGATAATTTCATTCAGAATTTTCTTAACAACCCTGTGACAGTTGTGCATGGGTTTATTGGCCCACAGTCGCGCATCATGTTCACATGTGCCAAAATCGCTGTGTTACTCAACGCCTTCTGTGCATCTGCGCCCAAAATTCTTTTTCAGTTTGCACATTGGTGCTCAGTGCGCCTCTGTCTACACTGAGACCCGTGCACCTATGCAGAAAAATACACATTGTAAGCCTTTTCGTGATTTGTGGAAGTCCCCTATCCCTCTTAAAAAATGATTCCATGCATGTTGTAACCAGCACAACACTTAGTTCCCTCTCCATATAAAGGGATTAGTCAAAACACATAGGCACTTGGGGGATTTAAAATCATTATTCCCTCTTTTTCTTTCATTTTTCCACATGGATGGCCTACTTTGACTAAGATTATAAGTTTGAATAATTGGTAATCACATAAAACTTACATTGGGACCATAAATTGGATATCAATCATGGAGTATGCTCTTCTCTCTCCCTTCAAAGTGACCTTGAGAATCAGAAAAAGGTTGTAGGACAATTTCATCTCCCTTAAAAAGACTAAACCTTTAGGAGAGGACAACAACCCCCTCAGGACTCCTCTTAGTTTACTTTTCAAACACATCTCAAGGTTGTAATGGGCCCATACGTGCCCACATGCTACAAAGATAGGATTGTGTTGAAAATTACTTTCTTAGATTAAATCACTAGGGAAGTTTAAAGGTTTTGTAACGGGCCCATACATGCCCACATGATCATAATCTAGGATAGTTTCAAATCTTTCTTAGATTAAATCACATCAGGGAGTTAAAGGAATAGTAAAGGACCCACATGTCCACATGCTAGTTTCCTAGGGACTTTTGAATTCCGCAAGGTTGTACCAATGACACATAGTAACTTAGGTAATCAACACTGGTAAGGACCAAGCGAAGTTCACATGAAGCAAGATGACACCTAAATTATTAAAAAATTGGCACACTTTCACTTGTTCACATAGAAAGTTACTTCTTACTCACATAGTTTTCATCTCGAAATGTGGAGGTTGAAGTAATTTTCCTCCAAAGGGATTCTGAAAACACCCCATCATTTTAGAGACGAAACTATCCACCCCCACTTAATTTCAACAAGGTTGGCTCACACCCCAATCTCTCAAACAACCACATCTAAATTTTTTCTAAAAACTCACTAAGTTTTCCTCCACAAGGGGTGCCAAAAGAAATCTTTTAGTCTAGATAGGATTTCGGGGATAGGCATCCAAATAACTCCCCGTTATCTGGTTCTCACATTTTCAAAACAATAGAAGTTGTCAAATAGGGAACTTTAAATCCTCCAAGTCAAGTGTTACTAATACCATAAGGCAGGGAGATACCCATGAAGGGTTGAAGGTCAAGGTTCGATTGTTCTAAGCGTACCCCCTTGAGGCACCCACCTCTTGGACGAGATCTAACCAATGACCCATTTCTTAGGCCAAAAATCTAAATGTCGCACTTTAACCGAGGTAACTAGTGGCCAAATTTTAGGACATATACCTAGGTGGAAATTGTGGGATGCAATTGCACCTTGATCGGATTTTGTGTGGCTATTGGGAAATATCGCCAACTCTTTCGGGATATGCACCCTCTACCCCTCATTATAACTAATTACTTCATCCTTCACTAGTCCCTCTTCTGGTGGCTTCAGACCCCACTATTGAGTATTATTGGAAGGTCTAGTGCTATTTGAGAGGAAAGACGTTACATCTTTTAAGACACGAGCATTTGTTTTCTTTGTTCCCCCGCACGGACAAAACCCACATATCCACATATATGCTTCTTTATCAAAACACTTTATGCATGATGCACTTTTGATTACATTTGATTTAGATATATATCGTGTAAAGTTCAAAAATTGCAACAAAGGCTCTTGTTTATTTGTTACTCTCACAACCATTCACACACATCCACTCATCTATTCAGACATCATAGGGGACCCACAGAACCCCTGTTGTTCCAGACGCTTGCTAAACCTCCCTCCTATTCTAGAAGGAGTTCCTAGTCTTACCAACTCATCGGCTCCACATTCTCACACCCCTGTGAGTGCCCCTGTCTTGGGATCTACTTTTCTTGGTTCCACCTTACTTGGGTCCAATTCCCAAGGTCCACCGCCCACTCTCTCTTCTTTACATAGAAGTGGGGGGCCAACTTCCTCTCAAGGGGGAAGTACAAACCCACCTAGTCCCCCCCAAGGGTTAGGTTCACAAAACACTCACACCATGGCTGGAACTAATCCTCCACCACCACTCCAAATGCCATATTTGGCCTCTCTCAACATACCAGATCTAATAAAACTCACAAATGATCCTATATTGCATGACCCCACATGGCCTGCAATGCCTACCAAACTACCTTCAGATATCCCCAAGTTTGAAGGAAAGGCAAGAGATGACCCTGCCAACCATGTCATGAATTTACACTTATGGTGCTCTTCCAACAACATCATGGATGATTCCATCCGACTACGATTATTTCAACGCACACTCACTGGCCCATCAGCCAAGTGGTATGTAGACAAAAAATCAGGGTCCCATGCGACTTTCGAATCCCTGGCCAAAGCATTTTTTACCTTCCTCCAATTACCAATCCATCATGACAATGGTCTTGAACTACTCTTTGATTTTAAACAAACCTCAGCCACACATATCGATGATCACATTCAGGAGTGGCATCGACGCCATAGTTTGTGCAAAGAAAAAACCACCAAACAACAATGTCTTGATTGGTTTCTTAGATCACTTGTCTCTCTCCTCGGTAAAGATGTGACTTCAACCTTCCCTCAATCAGAAGAAGAAGCCATCAATAAGGCTCAACAATATGAACTCATCTATTCACAATCAAGATACTTGTATACAGTACTCCCTAATCTCCCAAGACCAGTGCCATTTGGCCAAGATAAGCCTAGGATGTCTCACTCAATAGACAGACTGATTGGTACCACCACACATCACAATACGCAACCCCAATAACCACCAATGTATGGCACACCTCAATATCTGTCATCATATGGAGGAACCCCTTATTATCCTTCACCCCCTTATCAACAACCATACCCTATTTCCCTTCCTCCACCCATCAGTGGGCCACCGCCAACACCCATAATATGCCCACCTATCCAAACAAGTTCTGATACTCCCTCTACCTCATCTTATACTCTAAGTACTATCGAAGTGCCACGCCTTCCTAAGTACCTTATGGATCATTACCACAACATAATCTATACTTTCCATTTCGTGGCCCTCCACACCCCATGGCTCCACCACTAGGACACCCTCACGTTGGGGTTAATTTTGTTCAACCCTCTCCCATTCAGCAATATCAAAATTTTTAATAGCTGAATACGAAAAATCCAACTCATCAGTAGAATAATGCCAAAAAGAAAGGAAAAACCCAGAACAATAACAACCCAGGTCAAGGCGAAAATCACCCCCAATAGAACCAAACTACTGGGGGAAACCAGAACCAAGGGACTCAGAACCCCCAGGGGGGCAACAACAACAGTCGTCAAGGGAAAAATAAAAATAACCTTCGAACCGAATTACCATGGTGCACCACCACTCATTCATCATTCCAATCAAGTATGTGTCATCTCATCCAAAGGAACTAACATTGAGGATACCCTTCCTCCCAGTGAGCCTTCTCTCATATCTGATGTCCCACTAGTCGTAGAGCTCCTCCCTCAAGAATCTCCTGCGAACTTGTCGAATCCACTAGTTCACAATTTCACCTCACCCCAAGGCCATATCCTAGTTTGGGAGATAGTTCCCCAAGCCATTACTCATATCCCTTTCTTTTAACCCCCACCAGGTGTAGAGGATTTCCAGGTCGTTGCAATGCTTACCCTTCCTAATATGGTACTGGAAATCCCTAGTTTGGTATTTACATCCACTTGAGATGGTTCCTCAACCATCCCTCCCTCCCCAAATAGAAGGAATCACAATGTAGATTCCCATACTCACTCCCACCATACCCCCTACAGCCCCACCCACTAACCCCCCTGCTACAATTGGGGGTAGGCAAAATAAGAAGGAATCCACAACTCCACTTCCCCCATGCGTCCAACCTCCTTGCGTGCTATGCGAGAAATATGGACACCCCACCAACAAATTCCCATCTTTCTCGAGTTACATAATCTCATCCAACTCCCTCGAACACCACCCCCACTCATCGCTTCCTTCAGTATTGTCGCTATCTCATAGAACACAAGTAACAAAGGACTGTGAACCAAATTCACATGCGTCATTTGTTCACAATATGGCCATTACACACACCATTATCTAGCGTTACCTCAATTCTGACAAACACTAACAACTATACGCAAAAGCTTTCAGTAAACACCCACCAAAAATCCTGTCACCGACATCCATTATGTCACAACCTTAGTCAACAAACGTATGAGATGCCCTTGCTCTCTCTTTGAATCCCTAGATCATTTCACATATCAATGTCCTATGATCATTGAATATAGGAAACTCCAAGTGACCCTCATTCAAACTCCTACACCCCCTACAAAATTGATGATTAACGCTAACCCATCACTAGAGATTCTTCATATTATTTCTCCTGATCCAGAAGCACTCCCTACTCCGCCATGTTTCTTGGATGACTTATACGAGGATTTAACCCCAAATCCCCCCAATTCTCCCGTTCATTTCCCCACAGAAATTGTACACCCAACTAACCCTCAGTATCTTGATATTTGGTTTATGTTGAGCGAACCATCACAACCTCATTATGTCATTCCACCTACTTCTTCATCACCAGTAGATAACCACACAATGACAGTAACCAATATCACTCTTTTAGATCCCTTGTATTCCTAAAAATTCCACTGTGACGAGGACATACTCGAGGAACTAACCACCCCTGACTACCCATGGGATGCACTACACCACAAAGTGCTCTTCTTTTCACAGGAAGCCTTCACGCCTCCTAAACAACACCCCATATACACAGTTGAAACCCAGGATTTTATCCCATCAAGGCATATCGACTGGTTCAACAACCCTATGCATGTCCCTAATTCTTTTGAAGAAGGAAACATGGCCAACATTTCCCCTACCACCAAAATCGATATTTCCATCAAAAATGGAGTCGTCGAGGAAATCACCATTGGCGCCGCATGCACTCCTGAAGAAATCACTGCCTAGAAATCTCTCTTCCAAGAGTACTGAGATATTTTTACCTGGTCATACACAGAGATGCCTAGCCTCGATACCTCTATTTTTGAACATCGCATAGGCACCTGGGTTGATATCACACCGGTTCATAGAAAATAATGACAGCTACACCCATCCAAAGCAGTGGCCATCAAAGATGAGATTGACAAATTACGCACTGTTGGGTTCATCTACCCGATCACCTATACCTCATGGGTATCCAACCCTATCCCCATTAACAAAAAATAGGGCACCATCCCTGTATGCATGGACTTTCATGATCTCAATCATGCCTGTCCCAGAGACAACTTTCCAACGCCTTTCATCGATCAAATTATCAGTGACTGCATAGGCCACGAGGATTTATCCTTCATTGACGGTGTCTCTGGCTATAACCAAATCCAAATCCATCCAGCTGATCAATACAAGACCACATTCACCACCCCTTGGGGTACTTTTTCATATCATGTCATGCCTTTTGGCCTAAAAAACACTGGCACAACTTTCCAATGGGCTATGACATACATTTTTCATGATCTAGCTCATATCATCCTCACATACTTGGATGACTTTACAACTCGATCCAAAAAATGCACTCATCATCTTGATGATTTATGAATCATCTTCCAAAGGTGTCGTCAGTACAACATCTGCTGGAACCCCCTCAAGTGAGTGTTCTGCGTCACTGTCGGGCTTCTCCTCAGGTTCATCATTTCCCAAAGTGGTATTACTATGGATCCCCTCAAAGTCCAAGCCATCACAAAAATTCCACCCCCCCGGAATTTACACCAACTCCAGAGCCTACAAGGAAAAGATAAATTTTTATGGAGATTTGTCCAAGACTATGCCACTCGAGCACACGATTTACTTCTCTGGCTAAACCATGACATCCCATTCCACTAGGATGAATATGCCCAAAAAGATTTCGACGATATTAAAATTGTACTCTCCAACACCCCTTTAATTACTTCACCTGACTATAATCATGACTATATCCTCTACATATCATCATCAACCGTCTCAGTAGCAGGAGTTCTCGTTCAAATAGGAGATGATGATCATGAGCATGTCATTTACTACATTAGTAAAAACCTCTCAGGGCCACCCTTGAAGTATAATCATTAAGATAAACTAGCCCTTGCAGTCATCCTTGCTTTCCAGAAACTACGACATTACATTCTGCTTGTCACAACCAAAGTCATAGTAGATTCCAACCCCATGCAATACTTGCTCAGTCGTCGGCAAATTAACGGTAAATTTTCCAAATGGATTTTTATCCTTTAGGAGTACGATCTCAAATTTTCAACTCCCAAGAGAAAGAAATCTCTCGTCCTCACCAAACTCGTCAGAGCCTTCCCCTCCGATACTACCAGCTCCCCCATCAATACCAACTTCCCCGATGAACATCTCTTTTACATCACTTTGGATGATTCTTGGTACGACGACCTCTTCGTCTACCTTCGAACCCAAAATTTTGGTAACCACCTCTCACGAGATGATTGTCGCCATATCCTCCATCAGACCCCCACTATCTCCTCATTAGAGATATCTTATATCAGCGAGGGGTTGACACCATACTCTGTCGATGCTTGACTATTGATGAGGCCGATAGAGTCTTGAACGACTGTCATAGCGGCTCATGCGGGGACCATCTCTCGGGGATGTCCACCACTCATAAAATCGTCTGTGCAGGTTACTTTTGGCCTACATTATTTCACGATTGCATTTATGCTGTGAAGCAATGAGATAAATGTCATATTTATGCCAACAAAGCATGAGCACCACCTACTCTTCTACACCCAGTCATTATTCCAGGCCCATTTTGTAAATGGGGGATCGACTTCATGACTTGCAACCCTCCATCCAGCAATGGACACAAATACATCATTGTCGCAGTTGATTACTTCACAAAGTGGGTTGAAGCCATGCCTACCTTCAACAACACTGCTGACACCAAAACACATTTTTTCTTTAATCATGTCATATCCTGCTTTGGAGTACCACTCCAACTAGTCTCTCATCACGGGAAACATTTAGAGAACGAGATTTTCATCGAACTCTCATCCCGGTTAGGATTCTCCCACGAGTTTGCCTTACCATATTACCCTCAGTCCAACGGACAGGTCGAAGCAATTAACAAGGTCCTCAAGACCATGTTATAGTGCACGGTTAATAAACATAAGGCCAATTGGCATCATATGTTATTTTCCGCGCTATGGGCTTACTGTACAACCGTCAAAACGACCACTAGTTTCACACCATTTCATCTAGTCCAAGGGGTCTATGCCACTCTTCCTATCGAGTGCGAAATTCCCACCTTATGCACTGCAATTGAGCTATTACCCGACACTGCTCCAATGGAGTAGTATTTTCTGAACTTAGAGTCCCTGGATGAAGATCGTTGATCTTCATTATAGAACAATGAGGCAGCCAAAAAATAGTCAAAAGCCACCTTTGTTTGCCATGTCAACCTTCTCTCATTTCACGAAGGCGACCTCATCCTTGCTTACGATATCGCTGACGATAACCTTGGTCATGGAAAATTTGAGTCACTGTGGCATGGCCCTTACATTATCCAACATTGCCTCACCAAAGGTGCATACATCCTGGCTTCCCCCGTGGGCCTCTCTCTCAAAGAACCCATCAATGGGTTGTACTTAAAGAAATTTTATGCCTGAGCATAGCCATTCTACACTAGTTTAAACCATGACCATGACCATGACCATGGCCATTAAATATTATGAGAAATTCTTTTGACCATGAACTATACTATGACCATTCAATACTAGATATTGTTCTTGAAAATTGACCTCTTGTTCAGAATTTGCACTATGGGGCATTAAGAAAAAACATAGTACTAGATATCTTCAAACAAATGCTTTTTCGGGAAACATAATGATAGCGATGGGGGCCCACTAGCAAAATTTGCTTCCCTAGATCCAATGCAACCTACAGTATGTCCATTCAAGTCTCGGTTTGATTTTTATCGTGTGTTTCAACTTGCCTCCTCAAGCCATTCAGGGACATGTTGTAAATTTGGTTCGAGGGCATAAACTACAAACCAAGCAGCATAATGGAGATTTTTAAGCTCCCAGATGTCTGTTTGGACAAGGCTCGTGCAACCATCCTACCCACAATAACCCAACATAGCATTCTTGAAAATTGAATTCTTGTTCATAAATTGAACTATTCCTTATTGAGAAAAACCCTAGGCCTAGAGATCCACCAACAAACACTTTTCAAGGAAATGGAAGGATAGCGGAGGGGCCCCACTAGATGAAAATCGATGCACTGAATCCAATGTAGTCAACGGTTTTTCCAATCGAGTCTCAGTTTGAGTTTTATCATGAGTTGCAACTACCCTCCTCAAACCATTCAGAGACATGTTGGCAATTTAGTCTAGGGGAATAAAATACAAACTGAGAAACAAAATGGAGTTCCATAGCATCCCACATGTTTTTTGGGACAGGGCCCATGCAATCATGCTAGCCATAATCGCCCGACATAGTGTTCTTGAAAATTGAGCTCATGTTCATAAATTGCATTATGCCTCATTGAGAAAAACCCTAGTCCTGAAGATCCTTCAACAAATTATTTTATGGGAAAA
>SNQJ01S0108768.1:0-25338 GCA_010110895.2 Picea sitchensis
CTTATAGCTCAAAATAGTCAAAATCATGGAAATCGTCGGAATGCAACAAAACCAAATCCAACCTATGCGGAATGGATCATAATGATGGAATATGATCATTAATGCAAACTGGACCCCACAATGCCTCTCAAATACCGCTGTACTCACTCTAGCATCCATCTGGCTACTCTGGTCATCATAAATCTTTTCCCTGTGATGATGTCCCAAAGTGGGGACATTACAGTGTGGCTAACTTGTGGGTGGTTGGGTATGTTACACATGGAAAACCATTGTCTGTAGGCACCTTGAAAACCATAACCCTTGGGGAAAAAAAAATAGAAAAGGAACATACAAGATCTATTTCCATGCAAACTTGTCGTCTGCATTCGGGTTGCGGAATTACTACATATTTCTTCCTGTTAAGAATTTGGGCATTTCACCACTATAGTATTATTCAGTTCAGAGTATAATTCTGCAAGAGTAAAAAAAAAATTCTAGAAGCTTCCAACACCATTATTTGAGACTTATCCCATTGGACTCCTCTTTTCATTATGATCATAGTAATACCTATAATTTTTCACCTTTTCCTTCTCCCTCATACTAATACTGACTCCCTTCCAACCCCCTTCTTTGGGACTTACCCCACTATATTTCCCTCTTCACCCTGATCTTTGTGATACCATTCACCCATAACCCATTTTATGTGTGGTCCCACCCACCCCTTTTTAGTTCCCCCCTTCATCATGGCCCACACCCATAGCCAAGACCTTGAATCCTGCCTCAATACCTTGCCATCTGATTTCGCATAGGCCCAGAAGGAAGTGCAACAACTCAGTACAAATATTACCACCATCAATAAAAAAATGCATTCCACCATAGACACAAAAATGGAAACCCTGAAACAAGACCTCTCTACCTAGCTTGAATCCTTTGTTTCCTAGATCTGCACCAAGTTGAATATTACTGGAGACCTTCCCTCATCTGAACAACCTTTAGAAACCAAAGTTGAGACTTCCTCCAATGCCCAAAATTTTTAGTCCCATTACTTTAAGCATGACATATTCCTTCCTCGAGTGGATGTGAACAAATTTTATGGCTCGGATCCCATTGGTTGGGTAAATCAAATGGAACACTGTTTCTCTTTGTATGGAATTATGGATGAGTTGGCAAAACTTTTATATGGTGTTTTCCATCTAGATCAAGAACATTGGAAATGGTGGAAATGGAGAAAAAATGCCCGCTAAGGGTATGTGTCTTGGACACACTTTGTTGCAAATCTTTATGAATGTTTTGACACTGACACCCACCATTTAGGTCATTTGACAAAGTTGAAACAATCTGGCATAGTGGAAGAATTTATAGTTTCTTTTTAGCACTTGGATTTCCACATACATGGCATGTCTAATGCTTTTTTCCAAGAATGATTTATCAGTGGACACAAGGATGAGATCCATGCCTATGTCCTCATGGATTTCTCCCATAGTTTGGTGGAATCTACTAAAAGAGATAAGGAAGCACAACAAGTTATCGCTTCTCAAACCATAAAACCCTCCTTTATTCCTTTCCCTAAACAAGTCACTCCCACCCCTCCTCCCACTCCACTGAAGATCCAAAAATTGACCCAAGAAGAAATGGTTGAATGCTAACTCAAGGGCCTTTGTTATAATTATGATGAAAAATATTTTCTTTGCCACAAGTGTAAGGAACAAAAGATTTTTATGGCCATCTCTAAGGATGTTTCTGAAGAAGAGGTTGATGCTCCCCCTGTGGTCGAGTCACCCGAAACCACTGACCTTACTCCACCCTCAGACCCCCTAGAATTTGAACCGGTCATTTCCCTGAATGCTCTCACTGGATTCTCTACTCCATAAACCCTCAAGCTAATTGGTTACATTAATCATTGGAAGGTCATCATCCTCATTGATAGTGAAAACACCCATAATTTTATTCATCACCGCATTTCCCAATACACTAATTGTTATATCCATGCAGTCAACAACCTTAAAATCATGATTACCAATGGAGGGTCCATGAAATATGGGGGGCATTGTGAAAATGTGTGTCTCCAAATTGGTCAGTACAACATGAAATCTCATATGTTTGCTATCGACATGGGTGGTTTTGAAATTATGTTGGGTGTCTAATGGTTAAGGACTCTTGGCCCCATTCTCATAGATCTCAAGGAATTAACCATACAATTAAACTAGGAGGGCCAACGGTATAAGTTCCAAGGAATCACAACAGGTTTCCTTGAGATCCTCCGTTCTTATCACATGGAAAACCTCCTCAAAAAAGGTCATTCCAACATTATTGAACAAATCCATTCCATCCAAACCATTAAGACACCCTATGTGCATATTAATATCCTATCCATCCTCTTCAAACATCAAGCTATTTGTTCCACTCCCCAAGGAATTCCCCCTTCCTGTGGTGTTCATGATCATTCCATTCCTATTGTCCCCGACAACCTTCCTCCCAATGTTTCTCCTTATCATCATCCCTTTTCCTAGAAAAATGAAATTGAGAAAATTGTTCATGAATTTCTTGCCAAGAGTGTTATCCATCCTAGTACTAACCCCTATTCTTATCCTATTATTATGGTACTTAAGAAAGAAGGATCTTGGAACATGTCTCTTGAATTTCATGCCCTCAAATAAGTCACCATCAAAAACAAATTTTCCATTCCTGTCATTGATGATCTCTTGGATGAATTAAGTGGTGCCCAATTCTTTACTAAACTTGATCTCCATTATCGCTACCACCAGATGTGTATGAAAGAGGAAAACATTCCTAAGACTGCATTTCTCACTCATGAGGGCCACTGTGAGTTCTCGATCATTTCGTTTGTCTTGTGTAATGCTCCCTCCACTTTCCAAAGCCTCATGAATCATGTCTTGCATCCCTTTATTCGTCATTTTTTCTTATTTTTCTTTGATGATATTCTCATCTATACTAAAGCCTAGAAATTCAATCTTGCTGATGTGGATTGACTTCTTCATATACTCTCTCAGCACCAACGTTTCCTCCAACAATCTAAATTTTCTTTTGGAGCCTCGGAAGTCGAGTACTTGGTTCATATTGTTGGCAAGGATGGTGTCAGGATGGATCCTAAGAATATTGAATCTATGAAGGATTAGACTCTCCCCAAGAATCTCAAAATCTTATGTTGTTTTCTTGGTTTAACATGGTATTATCAGAAGTTTTTTCAGAATTATGGAAAAATTTTGGCGCCTCTCACTGCTCTCCTTAAAAAAAATGTTTTCACTTGGGATCCAACAACTAATCATTCCTTGCAAGCCTTGAAGGATATTATGAGATAATTTACAATAAAGGAAAATAAAATGTGGATGTTGACGCTCTTTGAAGAAAATATAAAGATGAAGGTTCCCTATTTTACCTCTCCTTCATTGTCCCAGATTGGCTCCAAGATGTATGCCAAGAATGGGCACAAGATTCCAAAATTTCATATCTGATCCAAAAATTGCAATCCAATTCTCCATTTCCCCAGGGTACTCTTGACATAATAATGAGATTTGCTACAAAGTTTTCCTGTATTTAAGTAAATGGTCACAACATAAATCCATGATGTTTTCTCAGTTGCATGCTACACCCACTGTTACACACTCCGGGTTTACCAAAACCTATGACATGGTCAAACCTTATTTCTTCTGGGATGGTATGAAATAGGACATCCACACTTTTGTGGTAGAATATGATGTATGTCAACGCAACAAGGGAGAAATAGTCAAATCCACTGGCACACTACAACTGCTTCCGATTCTAGCCACTATTTGGATGGATATATGTATGGATTCATTGTTGGCTTACCTAAATTGGGCAATAAGTCAGTCATCATGGTGGTAGTTGATCATATTTACACATATTCTCATTTTCGTGCTCTTCAAAACCCATTTACCACCTCCACCATGGCTCACTGTTTCATGGATTATATCTTCAAGCTTCATGGAATGCCTCATTCTATTGTTTTTGACCAAGATCCCACTTTCACAAACAATTTTTGGAAATAATTTTTTAGGCTGCAAGGAACCCAATTGCATCTCAACACAGCCTATCATCCTCAGACTGATGGCCAAAATGAAGTTGTCAACAAGTATTTGGAAACATATTTGAGGCATTTTGCATCTGAGAGGAAAAATTATTGGGCTCAATAGCTACCACTAGATGAATTATGGTACAACACCTCTTACCATATACCTACTCGCATGACTCCTTTCGAAGCAGTATATGGAAAACATCCACCTTCAATTCTCTCATACATGTCAGGTGTCTCGAAGGTTTGGATGGTTTATCAAACTCTTAGAGTTCGAGAGGCTATTATTTGTTCCCGCAAAGAGAATTTAGTAATGGCTCATAATCGCATGAAGCAACAAGAAGATCAAGGTCGTTTTGAACGTCAATTTGTTGAATGGGACTAGGTGTTTCTTCGACTACAACCTTATAAGCATACTTCACTCAAGGATGAACATTATAAGAAACTTGCACCTAAATTTTATGGCCCTTATATAATTATCAAACATGTAGGATAAGTCTCCTACTAGTTAGCTTTGCAAAGTCATTCTAAGCTCCATCTTGTTTTTCATGTCTCATGCTTAAAGAAGGTGATTGGAACTAAGTGCAAAACTCAAACCAGTCTTCCTGAGTTGGATGAAAAAGGATCCATATGGTTTCATCCACAAGCAGTATTCTACCAGTGTGAGTGTTGTCTCTGTCATCACACCATCAAGGAAGTGTTAGTACATTCGAAAGATACAACTCTAGCAAATGCCACCTGTGAGCCAACTACCATCCTCCAACAATTTCCTTATATCAAGCCTTGAGGACAAGACTATTATCAAGGGGGAGGGCATGTTAGGGACCTACCCTCCCTAACCCCTCATATATGTAGAATAATATATTTTCCATGTAATAAAGGCCAATATTAATAAGGCCTAGTAATAAGGAAGAATAAGTCAAATGTAAGAAGACCTAATAGAAGCTTCATCTTCTAGAAGATATTCCTCTAGATTGTTCTTGTGGTAGATATATTTAGTATAGATAAGAGTCTAGGGCATGATAAGTTTTTTCTTGAGAATTATTGTAATATAGAGCTTCTTTGTTGGAGCTTACCCCCTCAAAGAGGCAAGCGAATATTGTTTCCTATCAATAAAGGTATTATTTTGGTGTTGTGGTTTCATCTATTGTGTTGTCTCGTTGTTATTCTCTGTAGTATTTCTGTTTTATATTATTATAATAGATATGGTACCTAACATCAACAATGATTTTAATTTGCAAATAGTTTAATAATAATAAAAGAAGGTTAATTTTGATTATATCAATAATGCATTTCACGTATATAGTTTATGAATCTATGGTAGTACATGATATTTGATATAATAAAAAATAGTTAAGTGCTTGGTATATTTCGTTATAATAAGCTTCATATAAGCTTTTGTTTCACCGAGTTATTCCAAATGACCAAAGTATTGATAGATATTTATTAGTCCCTCCTAAACTATGGCAATGATTTTATCCTTTGACTTTATATTAGTTTTCTTTTGACTTTATATGTGTGTGACAAATCTAATTTTTAACATAGGAAATATAAATATATATATTTAATATAATAAAAGAACTTGATTATCTAAAATATGATTGGAAAATATGTTTGAGGTCTTATTGTATCCTTCATGTCATTCGATGTTTAAAATTATTGCACTTTGTACTCATTCGTAAATTTACCTCTCTTTCAATATTTTCTTTGATAAATTACCATATTGTTTGAAGTAATGAATTATCTCTAGCCATGGCTTTCTTCTATGAATGATGAGGTAGAAAAAATAAAAATTATTATGTTTTTATGGACAATACAATCGACATTAAATGTATATCTTGGGTGAAGTTGACATTGTGACCGGGACATCACTTCATATCCTTGTTAAGATCACCATTATGCTGTGAGTAGTAGTTGTTTAAAGTAATGAATTTTCTCTAGTGATGATTTTTTGTTATGAATGACAAGGAAGAATAAATAAAAATAAATTTTTCATTGTGGACAACATAGCTGACATTAAATGTATATCTTGGTTGAAGTTGACATCGTGATCAAGCTATCAGTGCATATCTGAATTAATATCACCATTATGTAGTGAGTAGTTGGAAATTTATTCCATCCACTTCCCAAGAAGGCATCATCGTTCTAAGAAAATCGAATGCATTATCAACAAAGGACTTTGATCTTTCCTCTTGTCCAAGTATGCCTTCCTTCATTCTACCTCCTCTTACCTCTTCAATTCTTGTTCATTATTTTACCTTTATTATCCTTTTTATATTATCATCATGCTTACTACTGTAAATATACTTCATACACTTCTAGAGATATTGCTTGGTCTCATCCTTTCTAAAATTCCAATTAGGGAGTCTATCAGATGTTATGTTCTATTGAAGAGATGGATATTCCACTATGCTCAAATTCCCCAACTCACTCTCTCCCCCTTTCTCCTTGTGGGAAGTGTCGACTCAGATCTAGGTCCACTCTCTCTGGAAATAGTGGAGAAAAAAATCTTCAAAATGTTTCTATTTCATTTTTCAAATCTAGAGATTTTTCATTTGTTCGACTACAATTCCAAATTTGTCTCCATCGAATTTAGAAAATGTCATTTTAATCATCAAATTGTATGGAAATGGGTTGGTATGAAACCTATAATAGTGTTCAAAGATTGACTCTCTATGGTTCCCATTTGATATCTGTAGTAAAGAAAATATGACCTTCTACCCTTTTCCCCTTTAATATCCTTGGTAAAGAAAATCCTACCTTCTACAATTTTATGTTATACTCATATCACTAAACTCACACTCTACAATTACATTCTCACCCTTATTCCAACCCATTTCTTTGAATTCAACCATCTCATGACTTGCTCCAAAGACATAGAGTTCAAAACTGACTCTTTCTATATCTCATACCCCATTTCTTGATAATCTTAGAATTCCACTACATCATCCTAACAAAACTTGTTATCTCCACTCCCTACCTTATACATTTATCTATAACTGGGGTGGAGGTGGATTTTTTTACAATGAAATGTTCAAAGCTTATAACTATGGAATTGTTTCTTGTTATTAATCCATTAAGAAACTGATTTGTTATGATACATTATTTGTGAATAAATGGGGTGTTGTTTCACAAACTTTCATAATTGGTCTTTCGAATTGAAAATTAGTGAGAAGGTAATATTGTTGGATTGAAGTTGGATTTGCATGGGAAGCCATTAAATTTTTCGGAAGATATGTTTCTTGAGATAGTGGGGACCTTAAAAACATTGAAGGTTATCTACATCATGCATTGGTTGCTACTTAAAAGGGAAATATAGATGATTGATCTCCTTGACAAGATGCTCGAGAGGCTTCTTGCACTCAAGAAAGTAGTAGTAGACATGTTTGATCTAGTAAGGACAACAAATTATATTATTTCACTTTCTCTTTTAATCTTGCTTACCATCTACAATGCATCTTCCAATCATCATGAAAAAGGTGTTGGTGCATCACGTGTGTAATCCATATCTTGGTGAGATTTGGTAACAATCAATTAATCAAACAACATAGGAGGGAGTGAAGAGTTCTATTAATAACAATATCAAATTGGTGTGTATTGGTTTGTTTTGAGTGAAACAACAAAAATAAATATTCTAGACAAACTTTTATTAGCTATAACTAGTCTCTAAGATGTAAGGTGTTTGAACATAATTTATTTTAAAAATATTTTGGACGAGAATTTAATTTCCTATACAAAAAAAATAGTATAGTTAAGACAACATAGAATAAAGGTTGTTAAAATAAAATCCTAATGAAGTTTTCTAGTTTGAATTCATGTTCATGATTTATATTTGCGTTGCCTTTTCCTCAAAGATTAGGAAAATACAAAGATAAATATCTTCCTCGTGAACACAAAAATTAGTCAAAATTGTTTTTTTTCATCCAACCATATATTATATAGTGCATGGAAAATTTTCAATGCCCCACTATAACCCCTAGTTTAATTAATGCATAATGTAGATATGAATGTGTGGCCAAGAGATGTAATATGTGAAATATATTTTTTGAATTTTAATAAATATAATGTTATGCCAATTGTTGTGGGATATGGAGAGAGATGGGGGATTGGTTTTCCACAAGAGAAGAGAGTGTCTAAGAGGGGTCCATGGGAGAAATTAATTATGAGTATTAATTAAGCTCATTTTACTGAATATTATTATCATTGGGGATAACTTCTATTTTTTGTTTGAGTGTATGAGATCCCAATCATTAAACTCATGTAAGAGGGTGGGTGTCAGAGTCACATCCCATAGTTATTGGGGAGCATGGGGATGGAGTACAATCAACATTGGGCAGAGTGGCAAGTCAACTATCTTGGGAAAATAAAGGAAATTCATATGGGGATAACATACAATTTTTCACATTTGATTTTTACATGGACAACAAGTAGAGAGCAGGGAAGAGGAGCATTGGGGCTAGACCAGGAAGGATGGGATAATTTTGGAGCATGATGGAGAATTTTTTGAGCATTTTAGAGTTGAATATTTAAGAGCCAGGTTGTCAAACCTTAAGAGTGAATTCATGTGTTAGTTGTACTATGACAACAAGTGTTTGTTGTTGTTTCCCTGGTATTTTTATTAGCAGTGAGTTCCCTTGAGCTCCCAACAGAGAGATTCCTAGTTACTTGTTGCAGAGAGACCTTGATAAATGAATGGAATTCCATATGTAATGAGAGCAGTGAAGGGGTACATCCATTGGGTTGGCTAGGTCAAGAGGAAGAGAGATGGATGAAATTTTGGATCGTTGTAGGAGAATACTAGTGGTTTGTGGGATATTTAGTTGTGAGTGGACCGTGAGATGCACCCTTTTCTTCTGGATTCCTATCCCTAGCTCGGGAATTACTTTCTGTTGAGATTTGGAAAAAGAAGTCTATGGTTGGGTGGAATTTCTTTCCCAAGGACTTGGTTGCAGAAACATTTTGAAAGGTAAGTGTTTATCTAATTTATGAGTTTTTTATGAGTCTTATGGATGTGAAATTTATCCTTTGCATCAGAACGGTTTTATGTGTTGTTGTAGATGATTTATTAATTTCATTAATGTTCATTTAACATGTCTTAGATGCATTTAATTATGGGTATCATAATCTAGTTAAATTTGTGAATAATTTGTAGTTGGTAAGATACAGGAAATGAGTTAGCATATTTCATTTTTTATTTTTATTTTTATTATGCATAGTAATGTTCCTTATTTAATATAGACGAGGTTGCATATTGGTATCAAAGACATAGGCTCAACATTGAGTTTGTATGGGACAAACTCAACACACAAAAGCTAAAAATGAAGATTTAAAGATCGAAGAATGTTTGTAATGTGGTTGTTAGATTTATCAAGGAAAAAGAATGAGGAGATTGCCTGTAATTTTGGTGAAATTTGAGTTCAAGGATTAAAAATACCCAATTTTAATCTCTAAATGTGCATGTTTGGTCTAATATTTGGACAATTAGGGTAACCCGAAGTGAAATTAGGAAAAAGCCCCAATTTCTATAGTGAAATTCATTGAGGATTTGACACAAGGCTATCATATTTCAAGGGAATAGTTTGAATTGAAATGAATAGGGCCGAAATTGTCCATTAAGAATATTAAATTTAGAGTTTCATGGTGACCATGGTGGAAATTTTGAAAATAGTCATTTTTCAAAAAATAGGAAAATTTTGAAATTTTTGAAAATTTCGGTAATTTTTCGTACCGTGATATTATCATGATATGGAGGCCATGTGGTGGGTGATGTGGTGACATGATACTAGTGACATGGATTGTGATGGTGGTAGTTCCACAATGCTAGGTTGATGGCACATTAGAATATAGTGGCGGGCCATGGTGGTGGGGCAACTAGCGAGACAATATCAACCGATACAATAAATGGTATCATAGGGGTTGCAAATCATTTTTGGGAATGATCATCGAGGATGTGAAACTAGAAAATATAAACCAAAAATCAAGGTTTTTTTTTAGTGTCACATCACAGATGGGGTGTTGACCCTTGCGCATGTTGGTGATGTGACATGGACCCTCCATTATTGATCTCCCCTAATATTTGTCGTTGGATCTAGAGATCATGCAAGTTTATGTGTTGCATCGTGAAGGGGGTGTTAACCCTCATGCATGTTATCGGTGTGAAATTAATGGGGGTTGTCGATCTCTTGATCATCTCCACTGTTAAGTTTTCTCAACGACAAAAAGGGTGCAGGATGGGATGCGTCCATCTCCACGGCCAATGAAAGGGTGCTAGGGGGAGGTATGACAGATGACGTGGGACCCTAGTCCCATCCAAGCTCAAGTGTGTGCTATTTTGGAAGCCCATATGGGTGGGACCCGTAAATAAAAATATTTAATTAATTTTTAAGGTTAGTCTAAGGGGAAAGAGAAGGGAAAGAAGTTGGATGAGAGGGGACGAAGATGATGAAGGATGATGGGGCATGGCCAAGGTGGCGAGGGGGTTGACATGGAATCACCCCACGGTTCTATGTGGAACGATAATGCCCAATGAGCAGTTATATCAACATTAATTATTCAATTTGTCAGACAAATATAGTGCTTTTGCAAGTGATAATCTTGTAGGGAATTTTTGAGGGCCTAAACAACCTTTTTAGGTAATAAAAATTATGAAAGTAGAGTGTACCCTTGGTGGTGTACCCTTTCTACACCCTATATCTATATATTACTTCAAATAAATTGATGATATATTTCCAACGAGCTATTCTGAATTCAAGACAAAACTCGTATGAGAAAGTTACAAATGAAACAGTTAAGGGTAGAATTTGAGCACCAGTTTACTTTTTGAGGGAATAACATTTTCCTCATATATCAGTTTGGGGTCCAGGAGTAGTCTATGAAAATATTGTGGACCAAAACAGAGAACCATAGATCCATATTTGGAATCTAGGTACCTAAAAATGTGTAGGAAGAAAAAGAAGACACCTATAACATATAGGGTTAAAATGGGGAAAATAGTCAAAACTCCCACAGAGCATAACTTTATGCTCAGAGCTCAAAATTGAAAAAATGAATAGTCGATGGAAAGGTATTTAGGAGGATAATGAATCTATCAAACCATAAAATTGACCTGATTAGTATAAGTTGTATTAAATTAAAAAATAATATTATGTGTGGCATTAAAAAGAAAAAACAATTATATATTCTTTTCCATAATTGTGTATGTATATATTTTTGTCTAACATAAATTCATTTGCATGCACACTTGCATAATTTAGAGATACAAGAAGGAATTTTGGTTCATATATGAGAACCACGTTCTTGGAGTATTCCCAAGGGTCCTACAATCATGAAGAGGAATTCATAAGGTTACAAGTCAGCATGGGAAATGTTGAGACAAAGAATGGAAGAAGAGGCAAGAAGGAGCTTGTAACTATGAGAATCATATACAGATAATTGTAGAGAAATGTGAATTATAATGAAATTATTATGAAATAAAAGGAAGAGATATTGCATAGCTTGAACATATCTTGAACATAGGAATGAAAGATAGTCAAGGAGAATGAACAAATGACATCATTCCCCAAGGAAATACACTAAGATATCTCATGCAATTTTAGGGCCAGGGAGCATCTCAAATGTGTCTCCTGTTAGGAGACAAGGGAGAATGCCCGAGGGAGAAATATTGCAAGGTGAACTTAGGAAAATCAAGGCACCAACTTTCAATGTTGAGCATAGGAAGGGAGAAAAGGTCAAGGCCTAGTTATTGGAAATCAAGAAATATTTTCAGCTGCATGATTATCCCTCTAGGGTAGAAACAAGAATTGCAACCTACCACTTGCAAGGAAATAAATCCATGTGGTGGGATAAACTTAATGAAGACAAACAACTTAATGAGAAGAGGGTCTCATGGAGGTAATTCAAAGGATATTTCCAAGAAAAATATTTATCCAATAATTACTATGAGAGGAAGATGAAAGAGTTATTTGAACTCAAGTTGGGAAACATGACAATGGATGAATATGAGAAAAGATTGTTTGAATTGCTAAAGTATGTGGACTTCATAAAGCATGAGAAGGTAAAAATAAAAAGGTTTCTAAGTGGGTTACCCTCTTTCTACGGTGACAAGATACAATATGATAACCCCACTGGGAATTTGGAGGAGACCATAAGGAGAACAAAGCATCTTTATGAGTAGAGCAGAGGAAGGACAATTTTCCAAAAATATTGGAATCACAAGATGAAGGGTAAAAAGGAGCAAAGGAAGAAAGGTTTTAAGAAACCCCTTTTCAAGAAAAAATCTCAAGAAAAAAAAAAGGAAAATCAACCCAAAATGATCACAAGACAATAAATTCATTTGGGAAAATGCCAAGGAAACAACCTGTACAATGTTGGGGATGTGAGGGAAATCACTTATATAGGGATTTCCATCACAAAGGAGAAAAATGGAGGACTGTCCACAACATTCAAGAAACTAAAATAGTTGAAGATATGGGAGGAAACATGAAAAAGATTAATGCACCCTTGGACAAAAAGAAATTAGAGTATCAAACCCCCATGATTGAAGTGGAATATAAGATTGATAAACATCCCATAGAAATTTTAATTTATTATGGAGATAACCATAGTTACATAAACTCTAGCATTGTTAACATATTTCACTTATGAATGAGTAAGCATAAGAAGTCTTGGTTAATTCAGTTAGCCATGGGGGCTAAGAGAAAGATAAATGAGTTGGTTAAATATTTACAAATAGACATGAACATAATCAACACAAAGGTAGTTGTGAACATCATACGATTGGGATCACATGATTGTCTAATTGGCATGGATTGGTTGGAAAAACATGTTGTCCTAGATTGTTACAATAAGACAATAACTTGTCTTGATGAGGCAGGGAAACAAGGAAATATTCTAAGAATTCCATGAGTTGTATTTGTTAGAGAAATTTCATCCATGTAACTAAAAAGGAGTTTTAGGAAGGGATGTCAATTGTTTTCATCCCATATGGAAGATGAAGCTAGAGATAAAGTCCTAAGTACTGAGGACCATCCATATTTTGAAGATGTTTTTGGGGAAATCCCATGATTTCCACCAAAGATAGTCATTGATTTCTCTATTGATTTGGTGTCAGAAGTTTCCCTAGTTTCCAAGACACCTTACATAATGGGTGCACCTGAATTGAAAGAGTTGCAGAGGCAGCTTGAAGAGATGTTAAAGAACAATTATATATTCCCAAGTGTGTCACTTTGGAGAGCCATTGTTATTTTTGTGAATAAAAAAGATGGAACCTTAAGGTTGTGTATTGATTTTAGATAGTAGAATAAGGTCTCAAAGACTCTCAATAAAGAACAAATATCCTTTTCCAATGATCGATGATAATTTTTAATAGATGAAAGGTGCAATAATTGTTTCCAATATTGACATGATATCGGGTTATCACCAAGTGAGGATAAAGGAAGAGGATGTCAACAAGACAACGTTCAAAACAAGATATGGCCATTATGAATTTACAGTAGTTCCATTTGAGATATCAAATTCCCCAATTTTATTCATGCTCCTAATGAATGGAGTGTTCATGAAATACCTGGAAAAGTTTGTAATTGTGTTCCTAGATGATACTATCATCTACTCCAAGATAGAATAAGAATGTAACACACCTAACCCCATAATCCTTACTTAGGTTGGTGGGATGTCAAAATTTCCTCTTCTTCACTTACGTTATTTTCTCTAAATAATATCATAGATGTATTCTTCCCATTGATATATTTCCAATGACTATAACCATGCTCAAAAACGAACTCTAGATAAAAGGTTACAACCTCTTAAAGTTTCCATGCCTTCTTTTTCCATTTCCACCTCACCGCCATGTGGCACCCACGTGGCTCCATGTCACTCATGTCATCTAGCATGTTGAAACACATCACCTTTTAGCATGGATGTGGATGCTGGCATGGAACCTTCCACCCGGCCCTCTAAGACCCTCAACTTATCAAGCCACGACCCTTATGCACTCAACCATTTCTTCATACAATTCTTCTGGTGTCTGATATATTGGGGTATTGGTCCACCAGAGAAAAAAAATACTCACTCCAACTCCCACTACCCGATTGGATCTCTAAGTTACCACCCATGATACGCGACCCTGCCATAATTTTCCACTTGTCTTATCCGTCACACAACATGTGACTACTGGGGCATCGACCCACCAAGCGTCTCTTGCACCCTCAATCATCAAACATATGATCAAGTGACCTAGCTGTAAACTCAGAAACATGTAAATACCGTGACATGCCACCTATATTAACACATGGAACCTATGACTCGACTTGGAAATCTACTTCAAACTGTGAAACACCTTGACATGTGGCACAATTTGTGCACGACATATGGGCCAACCACCACGTGACGCATCATTACCAGGCATAAGGTTTCCTACTCAAGTTTCGACACCTACTCACTATGTATTTCATGGGTTACATCATATGATTTCATTGTCACATGTCCTCCTACCCCCGCACACTAACAAGGGAATGAGAGGAACCCTTCCCTAGAACCATGCCCCAGTAGGGACCGAGATATCGAAACTCTTCAAAGAAATATAGACTTTTAAATATTGTGAGGGTCTAATACTCTGGTACCTTGAGGCGTAACTTCCTCCTGATATTGGTTATGAAATCGATGGTCGAGATTGATCGAAACCAATATCCAATGGGTGACATCTAAAGTGATAAACCAGAGGCCTCCATGCCCAACTAGGCCGACTTTCACCTTGTCTAATAAAATGTCGAAGTAGGTAAACAACCATGGCGCGTTCGCTACCATGCTGGCATCCTTGTCATCTCATGTCATTTCTCTCATTCACAAGTAGGGATGGAAATCTCTATGGGAACAATTCCCACCAGGTATTGGTTTATCATGAGGTGAAGGTAGAATATATATATTTTATGGATAGGGTACTATGGTACCTGAAGGCATAAATTCCTTCTGAGATTTTCAATGATTGATCTCAGTTTGTCTCCCAGATATAATGGTTGAGGATTGACACGCCAACAAACCAAAGGTTGATGAGTGTCATTCTCCATGAAACTCTAGTCACCATGTTGGCATGAAAAATCACACTGACGTCATCCTCATTCTTTCTCCTTAGGGATAAGCCCGAATAAGGGTTGGATCCAGGTGATGGAACCCTGCCCCACCAAGCACCAAGTTTGAGGAAATCACAAGACCTTGGCTTAAGTTCCTCTGGTGCTCTTGTATCCAGTTGTATAATAATTCCAAGGCTTCACCTCCTATGTCATTCCATTTGATAACAATCATACGACTATTGATCATCCTCCTAGATGATCCTACGAATATTTTCCCCTCACCGGTTAACACAATAATTTAAACGGGTTATGGTTTAGGTTTTGTACGTAGAATTCCCTCGGCCTCATGCTGCATCATCCTATTGGTTTTTTAACTCGTCTCCCTTAGGCTCCTAATCTATTTACCAACAAGTAATAAACATTCTACTTGAAACTCAAATGAGGGCTTGATATCCTACAATCCTTCCATTTTAATGGAGGGAAATATTATGGTTATTTAACTTCTATGGCCTTTCTCAAACCATTATTACAGTTAAATTATCACACCTTTAAGGGGATGTTACAAAACTTCATTTAAACTCATTTTTTAACATTCATTCCTCACAAGTTGTTACTCAAAACCATATGATTTTGTTGATTATACAAGCATGCATAATTACAGATTTACCAGTATATTAGATTGGAAAATGACACAAGTATTCAATCCAATTTGAAAGCATATCCATTCATGAATGAAATCATATGTACAAATTTTCATCTTATTTAGATACATCAGGTATAAAATACTTATATGTTCTACAATTTGTGACCAACCAACTAACTATGGGGAAAATCCTTTCCTCCCACCCATAGGTTATGCTACACTTTCTCTTTCTACAACAAGCCACCCCCATACCAGACCATGATACCACCAAGGGAGTCTCACACTAACTCAATCAGTCAAAAAATTGGTCAGGGAACTTACTCTCTTCCACTCCATAAAGCAAAAAATGAAGTCTCTCTAACTCCTCCCACTGAGCACAGGGACTCCATGATTTTATCAAGTTCCTTCTAGCTATATTTCCTCTACATGTGGGTACCCCTTCTCTATTATACAACCCCTCAATGACCAACCTTTACGAGTGCCACTTTCCTTCCATCCAATACCAAATAGAATCCCTATGTTGGTCCAATATAGATATGGGGATTTTTTTTTCCAGAGTGACCATTCATATCCCGAGCATGCTTCCCAGTTATTTTATTTCTCAAGTATTCTTACTCATGCGTTCTCTACTCTCCTCCTTGTCTCTTTAGTTGCCTATTGTCTGCATGTTTTTTTTTTCCTCTGTGTGTCCTCCAATTTGATTTCCCTCTCCATTCCTCAAGATCCTCATTCCATATTTTTTCATATGCAATATCCCCATTCCAAGGGAAAACTATCTACTGAGTACTTCTGCTTGACATTGCATCTTCTCCTTTCACTTCTTCAAGTACCAAACCGGAAGGCGGTTAGAACTATTTCAACTGCCCAATTTGCAAGCCATTAACAATTTATTGTGGTAAAGATAACTAAGTACTTGTGGACAAGATATGCATTTAAGTCACATAGAAGTAGGTTTTCCATTGAGTAAGTTTCCTATTTTCCTCATCAAAACTTCCCATTTCCACCTCACTAGTCTCTCTTGTGGTATCTTGTCTAGTAATATAGGATTCCCTCATTAGTCAATTGTATGTTTTTTCATTATCGTAAATAGAGGTAAAATCTTCATTAGTCATAAGACATAAAGTATTACACTTAATTATAGACTTGGGGGAAAATGAGGTGTTCCAAAGAGAATTAACAACATTTGAGAATGGTGTTGTAAGTTTTGAGAGAGCATAAGTTGTATGCCAAACTAAGTGCATCTTTCATCAAAAGAATATTCATTTCTTGGGGCTTATTATTTCAGAAGAAGGGATAGCAGTTGATCGAGGTCATTAGAGGATTTCCAGCACCATGAAATGTGATAGAGGTCATATCATTTATGGGGATTTCTGGTTATTACCAAATATTCATAAAATTATTTTCAAAGATTGCAATCCTAATCACTTCTTTGCAAAACAAGGGAGTGGAATTTGAAAGGAACTTCAAGTGTGTAGAGATTTTTCAGCAGTTGAAAGATATTTTGACAAGTGCGCCAATATTGAATATTGCATATCCAGATGAAGATTTTGTAGTGGGAAATGATGCATGCAAGGAAGGGTTCGCTGGAGTCCTCATTCAAAAAGAGAATGTGGTATGCTATGAGTCTGGAAAGTTAAAAGAGAATGAGAGGAATTATGCTACACATGAATTGGAATTAGAAGTCATTATTCATGCATTAAAAATGTGGAGGCATTACCTTATGGGGAGAATATTTGAGCTAGGAACAAACCAAATTGGTATGAAGCATTTGTTTGGACAACCAACATTAAATACTAGACAAACTATATGGTTGGAATTTCTGAGTGAATTTGAATTTGAAATTAATCAAAGAAAAGGAAAGTAAGGTGGTTGATGCACTCAGTAGAAGAGCTCATGAAATGAACATTCCAACCATCAACATGTTCAACACATATTTAAAATACAAAATTATAGAGACTGCAAATTTAGATCAACAATATCTAAAAATAAAATAAACATTACAACAAGGAATTTTACAACACAAAATTAAATATTATGAGTTACAAGATGATGGAATACTCATGTATAGAAGAAAAATATATGTTTCATATGTTGGAAACCCAAGATAACAGAAAAAAATACAGTTATAAGAAGCCAATACTTTTGGCCAGGAGTGAAGAAAGAAGTGGTTAATTACATAGTCAATTTTCTAGAGTGTCATAAGGAACAGACAAAGCATATACATCAAACGGGGTTTTTATGGCCATTTCCCATTCCTGAGTGGAAATGGAAATTGGTTATAATTGATTTCATCACAAATTTTCCCAAAAACATGAAGCACCATGATTCCATCATAGTGGTGGTGGATAAATTAGCAAAGGATACACATTTTATTCCAGTAAAGACTACACACAAGGAAACAAATATTGTATAAATTTACATGAAATAAGTTGCTAGGTTACATGGAGTCCCTAAGGCATTTTTTTCAGACAAAGATCCAAAATTTACATCAAATTTTTTGAAATGGTCGTTTAAAGGATTTGGGATAAATCTAAATCTTAATCAAATGTATCACCTAGAGTCAGATGGGAAAATAGAGAGGACAACATAATCATTGAAGATATTTTCAATATGTATGTGATGGACCGACCATCGAACTAGGAAGATTATAGCCACTTAATAGAATTTTCTTACAATAATGGGTATCAAGCCTCATTAAAAATGATCCCATTTGAAGTTTTGTATGGAAGTGAGTGTAACACACTAGTGAGATCGGATAACCCAATAGACAGAGTTGTTGTTGAGACAGATTTATTGAAGGAAATGGAAGAGAAAATGACAAGGATTGGGAAAAATTGAAAGGCTTCCTAAATAGGCAGAAAATTTATGTAGATAAGAATAGAGTTTAGAGGGGCTTTCGCAGTGCAACATATTAGATATAATTTTTGGGATTAACTGTGTAGAGTAAGTCATTAATCTATGACCCATATCCATGAGTATTAGTCGCAACTGACCAGTAATTCTCATGATTTGAATAGTCCACTTAGCACTCATTGCATCGGGTGATGCTCACAGGGGTGAAGAAGTGGGATTGAAACCAATGAAATGACTTACTCTACGCAGTTAATCCCAAAAATTATATCTAAGAATAGAATTTTTAGATATTTTAAAGTGGAAGAACATGTTTTTCTAAAATTGAAAAAGAAAAGAAGTTTAATAAGATTGAGTTGCTTCCCATAGTTGGCAACAAGATATTGTTGGCCTTTCGAAATATTCAAGAATATAGGTCCATTTTCATACATGCTATCATTTCCTGCATCCATGAGAGTGAAAAATGTTTTCCATGTGTCATTATTAAGAAATATGTTCCTGACCATAACCACATAAATTATTGGACTGTGATCTAGGTGGAAAACGAAGGGGATTTCTAGGTGGAACCAACATGCATATTGGACTAGAAATTCAAAGTGATCAGTAACAAATTCACAGGGTTGGTAAAGGTTCAACAGAGTTGCTACAGTCTTGAATGTGCAAGATGGGATAATGAAGAAACTATATGGGAGGAATACACACAAATTTTTATCAATTTTGAAGAAAATAGAAGTTAAAAATGCAAGACTCCTTTTTTGGGAAGCTAGAGTTCCGAAGCCACATCTCGTAATTCTTCATCATTTGCATTGATATCCCTGATAAAATAATGTTGTAGATATGAATGTGGCTATGGCCAAGTGATGTGATATGAGGAATGATTTTTTTGAATTTTAATAAATATAATGTGATTTCATCGACTAGGGGATATGGATAGAGATGGGGGCTATGATATTCACAAGAGGAGAGAGTGTCAAAGAGGGGTCCAAGGGGAAAATTAACTATGGGAATTAATTCAACACATTTTCCTAAATTTTATTATCATTGGGGCTAACGTCTATTTTATGTTTGATTGTATGAGAGTCCAATCATTAAACTGATGTAAGAGGGTGGGTGTGAGAGTCACATCCCATAGTTATTGGAGAGCATGGGGCTGAAGTACAATCAACATTGAGCAAAGTGAGCAGTCAACTATCTTGGGAAAATAGAAGAAATTTGTATGGGGGAGAATAAGATGTTTTTCACATTTGAGTTTTGCATGGACAACAAGTAAAGACCAAGGAAGAAGTGCATTGGAGCTAGAACAAGAAGGATGGGTGAATTTTGGAGCATGATGGAGAATGTTTTAGCATTCTGGAGTGGAATATTTAAGAGACAATTTGTCAAACCTGAAGATTGAATTCATGTGTGAGTTTCAATATGACAACAATTGTTTCTTGTTGTTTTCCTGATAGTTTTCTTGGTAGTGAGTTTCCTTGAGTTCCCAACAGAGATATTCTTGGTTATCTATGCCAGAGATACCCTTATAAACGAATGGGACACTTGATGGATTGAGAGAATTGAAGGGTACATTCCTTAGGTTGGGTAGGTCAAGAGGAAGAGAGTAGGAAATTTGAGATAGCTATAGAAGAATATCAGTGGGTTGTGGGATATTGAGTTGTGAGTGGACTATGAGAGGTACCCTTCTCTTTTGAATTCCTAGCCCCAAATTGGGGGTGACTTTCTATTGATATTTGGGACAACAAGTTTATGTTTGGGTGGAATGTCCTTCCCAAGTGGTTGTTTTGAAAGATAAGTGTTTATCTAATTTCTGAGATTTTTATGAGTTTGATGGCTATTCATTTTATCCTGTGCATGAGAATGGTTTTATGTGTTATTGTAGATGATTTATTAACTACATTCATGTTAATTTATAATGTTGTAGATGCATTTAATCATGGGCATCAAGTTCTAGTAAATTTTATGTATAATTTGTAGATGATAAGCTATAAGAAATGAGTTAGCAGAATTTTTTCAATTTTTATGTGTATAATCAAAACTATAATGTTGGATGAATGTAAAACTATTTATTCTTGACAAAGAGGACAAGCCTCTTCAATGTCCTTTCTAGTCTATTTAGGGTACCTATATTTCCCATGTCATAATCAATGGAAAATTAAAACAAGCAAGAATAGGCTTTAAAACATGCCAAAATCAACAATTAGACTAATATTATGTCCTTCAAAGAATGTCATAACTGAATGGAGCAACAATGTTAATGATTGATATTCAACATTTTACGATTTTGTTATGCTCTATCTCAAATATTTTATCTTTGAAATGGAATATTATGAAAATTTAAGTTAGTTAATGTTATTCGGCTTATGAAATTTAGTAAACACTTTGCATAATTAAAAAAAAAAAAAAATACTAAAAAAAAATTGGAAAACCATATATTACATCTCTAAATTAAATTTTATAAATATTATGTAGAGATAATATAGATTCTCTAAAATTGTTTTATAAATAGTATGCAAAATGTTTTTTATTTTTATTTTTGAATTTTATAAAATAATTACCATCTTTTAATGTATTTAAAGCAATTATAATTAATTATAATTAGAATAGAGAATCAGGTCTTCTTTATCATTTCTTCAATCCTTTGACATGTATGACACATACTGTGGGAATAGATCTCCATTCTTAGCATACAATTCCTATAACAAAAATGTAACACAATCTTTTAACAAAATTAAGTAAGAACAGAGAAGTAACACCAAATAGTAACCACTCTCATTAAATTAATAACATAAAAAACAAAATACACTTACAATTGGAATTAGCTTCATTAACAAAATTAATTCCTTTCACATAAATCATTCTTGACTTATCTCTTTAAATTTCTCTAATGAAAAAGTAGACTATAAATTTAAAATTAAACAGATTTTACACCATGTAAACCCTATCATGTAACGTAACGCAGCTTTGCATTCCACGTTGCTACCTCTTTTTAAATAAAATGTCATGTAACATTTGTGGTTTATTAAAGAGTATGTAAGATAAATCTCTTCTATATGTGATTGTTGAAATTAATGTATTTAATTAAATTATATTCATTTTGTAAAACCTATCGTGTAAATTTTGTAAATCTTATCATGTAATGCTATTTTGCATATAGTTTTGTTATTCTTGTTAAATATATAACTTGTTGTAATTAATGTATTAAATTAAATTACATTTATTTTGTAAAACCTTTATTTTGTAAAACCTATCATGTAATGTTCATTTTGTAAATTCTATTATATAATGCTATTTTGCATATAGTTTTGTTACTTTTTTTTAAAATATATAATTTGTTGTGAATGGATTAAGATTTCATACAACACTTATTGCTAATTTTGTAAACCCTATCATGTTGTTGTTCCAGAGTCTGTATTTAAGGCTTTTAAAAAGTATAGTGTCTAGGCATCCGAAAGTTAGTAAGATGTAAAAAGGAGGAGGGTAAATCTTAGGGAAAGGAAGCTAGGGTTGATTTCTAGGTTGTTGTTGCCTGGCTTCCAACTGTTCCTGGATGTTTATATCCCTTTCAATTGCAGCCCATGCACGTTCAAGTTCTACCCGAGTGTTAGTCGTTTTAAGTATGGTATCAAAGAAATTTAAAGCGATATGGGTTTGATCTGTCAAACCGGGTTCAATATTGGGTTGTCTTACAACAGGGACAGTCATAGAGGAACATAAAACTTAAGGAAATCCAATTTTTTTTATGCTATATCAATTTGATTTTATAAAAGAGAACTTTAGAAATCAATATTAAAAGCAAATTGCAAACCAAAGGCCTTTTTCTGTAACTGTGTTATATTGAAATAAATGGTGTATGAATTATGGAGAAAAACATTAAGCTGCCTATAGAATAAGGCTCCTATCGAGGGAGAATCTCACTCTGTAAGAAGAAGAAGAAGAAAATAAGATATAAAATGATCTGATGAAGCATAAAATATGACAACCTAAAGATTTACAGGTCTTGTACCTGCTAGTAGCCAATACAGAAGAAAAACTATAAAAAATAGATAGCTAAACATTAATCACTACAGTAGAAGTTTTACTAAATTACAATGCAACATTCATCAGATATATATAAGTTAAATAAGAATGAATATGAAATAACAGAGAGAACAAACTCATAACGTAGTGACGGAATTAGGAATCTCCGGATTGCTTTGTATTAAGTCTCGAAAAGAGACAGTCTCTATTACAATCAATCAAAAAGGTCCAGCCTTTTTTCTTTCTTCAAAATGTATATTTATACAAAATTCTTTTGCACTGGAATCTCAATAGTTCCAGAGGTTTTCGGTTACAATCAAGGAGTATAAACGTTTCGTTTCTTTTTCTCTGTTCTCATTTGGTACCTGAAACCTTCCTCTTCGCATGCTCCGTGCAAATAATGCACTTCTCCATGAGCTGTGATATCAACTTAGATGGCTCTGCTTGATTATTTGCCTAAAAAATATAGCACTCTTTCATTAATAGCGGCAACCTTCCCTCCACTTGCTGATCTTCGGCATTAATAGAGCATAACAACATACTTGGTTTAATTAGCCACTTGTCTATTTGCACTATGTCTATTTGAGTTATTTGTGATATCTCGGCTAATTCTCTTTCTTCATTTTTCTTGATATTTAACATATATTTAGCTGTATTGATCTGACCCAGTATCTCCATGACACTTTCACCATCGGAACCCGGACAAATCTCACTTAACAAACCGAAAATTTCTTCACAAGATTTCCTCAACTTCGTAGCTTGTTGTTTGCCTTCAGATATATTTCGCTCCCATTCTTTCAACAAGATATTACCCTTGGTCTTCTCTGCGATGGGAAAACTAGAACTACTGCTTGCTTCCCTTCTCATTGTGGCTATAATAGCCTCTTGGAATGCCACCCGAGCTGCTCCGACATCCCTTTATTTAAGAGAGAGGTTTTCCAACACCTGATCAATGAGTTGGAAGCTGCTTTGAATTATTTCCACTTTTGCAAGCAAACCCTGTTGCGACACCAATAACCTTTTTCTAATCTCTATTGCTTGGGATTGAAATATCCCGATGTTGATTACCTGGCTTTCGGCGAATTCTAGTTTGGCTCGAAGCTGGTCTATCAATTCTCCCTGCTGGCTTATCTGAGTCTGACTCGTCTGAACCTTCAACTGTGAATGTTCGAGATCGACTTTAAGTCGCTCGATTTCTTTTTGATCTTCTATTCTTTCTTTCTCTAAAGTCACAATTTCCTGATCTTTAGCAGCAACCTATGTTGTATCTAGTTTAGCCTCTAGTTTCTTGATCAAACGATTCTTTCATTTTAGTTGATCCTTTAGGGTCTCGACTAAATATTGATTCACCTTGGCGAAAGCACCCAATGTTCCTGCTATTTGCGTCGCGAATTCAACTTTATTCATATCTTTCCCATCAGTTAAAATTTTATATTTCTTAGAGACAGTACCTGCCTCTTGCTAGAGTTCTTGTCTCACGACCACTTTTCTCTTCTTATCGAGGAAGAATTCATTCAAAGGTAGCTCTTCAACTGCTATAGGTGTCAATTTTTCACCCAAAATCCAACCTGCGTCCGAGATTTCCTTTGCAGATTGTAAGGGGGTAATGGAGGCGATGGGATTGCTGACCTGTTTAGAAGATTTCCTGGGAGCAGTGACCGAAGTTGACTTGCTTGGAGGACCCGAAGCCTCGGCTTCCTATTTCGGGCCACCAGCTTGCTCTTCTTTATCCTGTTGTTCTTCTCGATCGAGTGTTGAACCTTTGGAGCCTTCGGCCTTTATTTTCTGCACCTCTACGATCGTCGGATTCTCACCTCGTAATACTGGAGGGAGGCAACTCCGCCTATGATCTTGGAATATGACAACATCGGCCCTCTCTTCAGGCAACAGGGCTTCTATTCAAGCCAAAACCTCGTCATAAGATTTTTCACCTCAAAAAATATCATCGTGAGGTGAATTCTCGTGCTCAAATCTTTGAAGGCCACAACTGGCCAAATGATTACTCACGACCCTGTGTGAATCGTGTTTCTTGAATTCGATATGAACCAAATTTATATCTTCTAGGGTTGCTACCTTGGCCTTTGCATGCTCGAAGTCTAATAATGAATAAGTGTTTAAATGAATAGGAAAAGGTGGTCATACCTTTTTTGAATATCCTTTCAGTTCTTTACTTATACCGCCAATTATAGTTTGCCTGGCGATCTCATGACAAGCCAGCCTGTCGGGTATAAGTAAGGGTAAAGCATGCGGAGGGACGGAAACACCGAACACCCTGACGTATGAGAATTCTTTCTCCACATACCAATCAACCACTCTGCTTAAATTTGTTGTGATGCTATCCGATATCCTGGGTGGTGGATTATCAAAGATGGCAACATGCATCGATACCATCACCCAGTTGAAGATTTTGTATACGAAATCTGAAGCCTTGTCCTCCCAAAGTTTAGAATGGTATACATGGACTGGCTCAGCATCCAATGGAGCTCAGTTCCAATTCATCAAGGGAAAAGGTGTCATGGAACATACTGCGTCCATGAGATATGCGAACATAAAAATGAAGCAGCTTTCCTGCTCTCTTTCTGTGTCCAATATTCGGTAACCCGACTGGTCAGGCTATTTGATAACATTTTAGCCCAGTCGAAAGAAGATCCTTTTGCTACTGAGTATATCAAGGGAACCCATTGGAGGAAAAAATACGTGGTGTCTTCCCTCCCATACAATCTACAGGTCATCAT
>SNQJ01S0108770.1:0-29363 GCA_010110895.2 Picea sitchensis
GGTTTCGGCCTTTCCTGAGATTTACCCCCTTCCGGCTACACAATGGTCCATGTGACCTGCGATCACGTGACCTTGGTCTTATTACTCCATCGGGGTTTCGGCACTTGCGATGACATAATGTTTATGTCCACGGGATTCGCGATTTCCTGATTCGCGATGCGCTTCAGCCCTCCTGGCTGAGCCCTGGTCCACGTGACCGTTACCCGTGACTGCAGCCTTATCCCGTTGGGGCTACGGGGTTTCTGATGCCAAGATGCACAAGTCAACGAGACTCTCGGTATGTTGAATCCCGATGCGCTCCTTATCTCTGACAGCTGGCCTCCACTATGCCACCGTCCTCCTTCGCTGTTGTGCTGACAGCTGGCCCCCACTCATTGGGGTTTCACGGATCGCGATTCTGACTTGCACAAAACTCTTGTCAACGGGATCCCCGATTTCCCGATGAACAAACTGCCGACGACGCCTTGATCTTCGACACCTGTCCCTCAGATGGACGGTCCCGATCCCTCTGGGATTTCGATACTTTCGATGTCAAGTGACTTTGTCATTTCAAAGTCCCGATCGTCGATGCCTCTGCTGACGTCACACGTGGTTTGACACGTGTCACTCTGATTCATGACTTACATGTGCCTGAAGTGTTGAATCTGCCTGACACCTGTCATTCCATGGTTGTACCACGTGTCCCTAGCTGACGTGGTTTGTTGTCGTGAGTTGGATCAACAGTCTAGATCACATGTTGATTTGACGGTCTAGATTCAATTGCGATTTCGCATATCGCGAAATCGGGGTTTTCGTTGCATTGTGTTCTTTTCATATTGAAATCCCGATCCCCGAAACTCCGATGAGGACAATCAACGGTCCATATCGCATGATTGCTTCAACGGCTGCGATCAAGTCACGAAATCGCATATCGCGATTTTGGGGTTTTCGTTGTCGAATGAATTGGACAGTTCAAAGTCCCGATCCCCGATTCTCTGATGGCTTATCTCCCTCGCAGCTTCTGCAGATCCGACGACTGTCGGCCTTTCGGGAAATTTGAATGGGATCCAACGGTCACTGGATCTCTGTCTTCCTTCTCCTCTGCAAACTCCTATATCTTGAGTTGTGCCTTTGTTGTGCGTGTTTTCCTCAACGTTGTTCCTCTTGAGCTTTCACGTTTGAATCCCAAGGGATTTTATCCTTCTTATCCTACCATCTCCACTGTTGTACTTGTCATCAATGACAAGCATACGCTACTTGGTAAACATTTGCCAACAATTCCTTCATGCCTTATGCTACATATGTATGGACATTTTTATACCTGCTCTGGCTGCTAGCACCCTCTCTAATAATACCTCATCAATGGTGCTTTGTGGGGTCTTTTAAAGTTCCTTCAACGATATTTTAACAACTACCTTCTCATAGTCATCCTTTTCTTGAGGTTGTCCATCATTGGAAACTGTCTTTCTCAAGATTTCCAATTCCTTTCTACACATGTCATACATCATGATTATATTAATTGTCAAGTAATGTAAAAATGTATGTATCATTTTAACAAAAAAATTTCATATATGTCCTAGCATATCCTTGTGCACTTCTTCACGTTATCCTTAATGTTTCCATGAATGAAACACAAACAATTTTCATTTTTTTCTACAACCATGCGACCATAATCATTATGATGTCAAAACACTTACCTGCATTATTAAATCAATCTCTCGTACCAGAGAAATGCAATAAACAACCAGGAAGGAGTCAAGGAACTCTTCCTTGGTCCATCTCCTTCTACACAGCCTTGTAATTTTAGTCCAACTGAGTTACTTTCCAAGGCCTCACTGGATTTACTTAACACGACTCATCAAATCCTATTCATTTAATCATACTTCATGGGTTTATTTTCCTTTTACTAGTTGTACTAGTTTCCACAACTGCTCTTTTAGGACCTACAACTTTGTAAGCAATTCAAAGTTTTTAAAGTGAGAAAAGTATTCCCCCTTTTCCCTTCTTTACTTTTGCAATCTTCTTTTTATGGTGATCTCCTTGCTCTTTTCCTTGAGCAGACTTGGTTAGGCTCACCCTAACCCTTAGGATACATCAACATGCTTTAATAGCAAACTTTTTGTTCATGATGAATCATGAACCTGTGCATTCTATACATTACCATTCAATTATTAGAATGGTCAACATCCGTTTTTTAGTCTTCCATTCCTACATGGTGTTTTAAAATGTAATCCAGGATTCATATATATATATATATATATATATATATATGTATGTAGGCTTGTAGCCAAATGCTCAATTCTTAGCAGTCATTGAGGTTGTGACTCTATTCTCCTGACAGAGTCTTCACACAGTTCATCCACATGGAACTCCTTCAACATGCAACTTCCTTATTTCATATCCTTCACTATTTGTTATCGGGGATGATTTTAAGGATGGAAATTTATTTTAAAATGTAGAAACCTTGGCGAATCTTACTAATCCTTCATATGCTAACTATAAAATGTTGGCAATATTTTTGTAAAAATATTCAAATTTCTAAGGATTTTATATAGTTTGTATAAAATTTTGGCTATTTTTAAGGTAAAATAACTTTATCATATAGAATTTGGGCGAATCATTTTTAGAATAGAGAATCGGTTTTTGGGAAAAACCATGGAAAATTATCCCATGAGCGAAATTTAGCGCCTAAAATCATCCATGCCTCAACCTTGAGTTAGCTTCAACTGTCTACCAAATATTCCATAGGGAATATAAGCATGCATCTATGTTATGCATCCAGATTATGTATATACACATATTCCTTATTTTTTTAATTTACATCCATGACATACTTAACCATATGCATAATCATAAGCATGTGTGTAGATGCCATATGTATATTTCACATCCCACATGCATCTCTACTTTAAAATCAGTCAACTCATGATTGTTCATAATCATTCTCATGCAATCCTTAAAGGCATAATCATTTGCCTCTTATCCTGACAACAGAGCATCCTTGCTCATTTATTCTTCCATCTGTTTATACTAGACCTTCCTGAGGAAATGGAACACATTCCCCTCAAGCTATCATTAAAATCAAACTTTCATGACTCTTCATAATAGAGTCGACCATGATTCCATGGTATTCATTCAATCTTGGCAAATGAAAGTCTTGCCTTACATTTTACTCGTACAGGCAGTCACATCGTGCCTTTAGTATACATATATTCTTACATCATACATGTGGATTACTTGCACATTTAATATCACTCATATCTATTTGATATTGGCATCACTCTTCATATCAAGGAAATTCACATTGCATCAAATTCATGCACTCAAGCATATACAAACATAGCTAAACATTCATCATGCAAGCTCATTGCTTGTACGCCTTTCCGTGTCCTTCATGGACATATCAAACTTCCATATCCTTCTCCTAAGGATATTACTTCCATTCCCACAACAATTTCCATAGAAATACTCAACATTGAGATTCCCTCTTGATTGGGAACTTGCAGTCATTCACATGACATCCACCTGGAAGTTTAAAAGACATAGTCATAACTATGTTTCCCTTTCTATACGATAACAACTAGCAAGAAAAAATTCTTCCCTCAACTTCCATAAATCATTTCCCAACTCATAAATACAGTCTGGGCAATTATAACCATGCCCAAGGTAACAAAACTACCAATCTAGCTTCCAACTGGTCTTGATCAACATACCTTCCGATCAAGGAAATCCTTTTCTAGATTCCCCTCACTAGGGTCCAACTATATCTATATGGATACCATCCATCACTGAATGTCAATATGACCCTTTGGGAATCTAGAAGTGCCCCAACACTTCCTTTACCACATACAGGATCAACATTTAATCAACCATTTTCCCTTAATTATAATAACTTTTAATGTCTAATAATATTTGGACTATTCCCTTAAATCCCAAATACAATTTCAAAGTATGTTACTTATTAAGTATTCTAGTTCATAACTCCAGATTATCTTTATATCAAAATCAGTCTTAACCATTACACCTAGAATTCTTCCTCTTGTTCAGCAACCGTCAGGAACAGAGGTCACTCTCCTCCTCTCATAGGAATTATAGCAGATTAGTTTCCTATCCACCAAGCAAGGGAGGCTGCTGTGATTTCCCACTCAATCACTCTATATCTATACAACTATGTTTATCATCTTGATTAGAAAAACCATGCCCAACAATTCATGTACCCAGAAACAAAAACTCGTTTCTCAGTTCCCTTCGAAACCCGAGAGTTGTACATACTTTCCTTTTTCAGAGAATGTCCATCCGACCCATTCCTCTTCCGTAGACACATCCTTAATTTAATGGGGATACACATTCCATTAGCACAACCATGAACTTTTGAACTTTTTCTTGTCACTTCACTTCTACCTTTATGAAGGTTGTTCTCAATATATAGGGTTCCTTTTTACTTGCTCACTGGGTTATTCCATCAACAATTTTCATTCATTATAGGTCAATTGATTTGACCTTACCATTTCCATCCATCCTTTGATCGTGAGGGATCATACACATATACAAGGTTTAATCCTTCATTAAAGCAATAATTATTACTGCCACAGATCCTTTCAATCCAATTACACCCAAGCCTTGCTATTAGTGCTCATCAACATAATCCCACTCCTGTAGGATTAACTATCATTTCCCAAAGAAATGATAATCTTCTTTTGTCACCATATAGCATGATTCAATCTTGTTGGGTAAAATCCGAACTGAATTTCAATCAATATCCTTCTACTCAAGGAACTTATGCAGAAAATTTTTGTTCGACAATAATATTCTCAACAGGCTCATCTTAGCCTTGGTAACCTAATCTTATGAATGTACCACAACACACACAATTGCAAGGTGACGTCAACTTCTTTATTTGGAAACATTAGAAACATACAGTGTATATTTCCAAAACATCTATCAACGACAACAAGTTTCATTCCTCTCTTATGTAGAGGTTTAACTAAGGCTCTTAGGAATGTAGTAAGATAGGGTGTTACCCCTTAAAGTCCTCTAATAATATTTGTATATGACTCATGCATGAGACCAAGCAGGCCAAGTGTTGTTTCCATGCTCTGATACCAATTTGTAACACACCCAACCCCTGAGTATCTTTTCTAGGGATGGGGCATTATAATTTCATTTTCCCTAAACCATGTCACATCCTCTTTTCTGGATCTCCACCACGTTCTACTCATTCAAATCTTTCCAACCACTGTCTTCACGCTCAAAACTGAGCTCATGATTGGAATAAATTCCCATCCACAGTCCTTCGGGAACTTATCGGTCAAGGACCATGTGGCATCTACGTGGATCTGACTCATATGTATCATCCCAATTTCTTCGAGATCCCAGAGTTTCAAGCACTCCTAAATCTATGCCATAAATCCATCCACCAATAATCCGAGGACAAATCTCCCTCCACATTAGTGCATATTCTCAAGGGATAAGTTCGACACTTTTGGGAGTATACAACATAATGACCCCAGTCTCCCGGAGTTCCTATTTCCCGAACTCCTATGAGCCTACCATGTGGCTTCGACCTTCAAGACCTTTCTATGAAAATACACCCTAGCTCTTTCGAAGATCCTATCTACCAAACTCTCATGATCCTGCCACGTGGCTTCGGCCTTCAGGCCTTTCCACGATACTACATCCCAACTCTTTTGGTGTCCTAAAGTCCCATTCTCCCGAATTCTCGGACTTCACCATTCACATGGTCAGGCAGACACGTACTAAGGGATGACACACGGTGAGGGCCAGGGGTGACACATGACCTTGTCAGAGGGTGTTACATGTCATGTTCCAATAGGCATATATGGTCTATGAAAATCACCAATCAAGGTGACACACGACTCGTTGATCGTGGTTCCATGTCACCTTGGTGACGTCGACTTGCCACATCACACCAAACTGATAACCTTATAACATCCCTCAGATCTCATGGTTGATATCCGACCACGTAGATCCATAGATATATGCCTCCTATTACTTCACGACTTCGGCCTTCGGGAGTTATGCGGTGAAAACTCCTCATGACTCTCGTAGTTGGTCAGTGCCGGATTGACCATAGCCTATATCTAATGGTCAGGTTCTGGCCATACGGACCCAGAGATCCACAACTCTCATTACTTTGGGAATTCAACATTTGGGAGTTTTGCGGTGCAAACTCCTCGTGACTCTTGGAGTTGGTCAGTGCCGGACTAACCATAGCCTATATCTAACGGTCAAGTTCTTGCCACATGGACCCACATATCCACGGCTCTCATCAGTTCAGGCTTCAAAGCTTATTGACACATCACACCTCAAATCCCCTGGAGTGCCAAGTCTCCAGACTAAAGGATCTAGCGCCATGCGTCCCCTGTATATCGACGACTAAGATTTACTTCGATGTTTGCAACTTCAGGAGTCTTCACACCTTGAAGAATCTCGTAGAAATTCCTTCGGAGTGTCAAGCCTCTGGACCCCAAAATCTCCTTCCACATGGCCTCCACACATGGAAACGTCGTCACTCGACACATGGATCCCCATGTGGTCTTGACGTGACACACAGATTCCCTCGATCGAATAGCCAAGAGGGGTCCCAAAGGATCCATAGATCCACGGTCCACATTACTTCACGACTCTGGTCTTCGGGTATTTTGACATTACAACACCCGTGTCCTCCCGAAGTGGTCAATGTTAGGCTGACTACATCGTAGATCCGAAGGTTGGGATAGTTCCCATGCATCCTCATATCTACGACCTAGATTAACTTTGGGCTCCAAGACTTTGGATGATCCGTCTCCCTTACGACGAATACCAAAATTTGTCGAACTCATGAAGATTGAAGGAATTGAGGAGTTAACGCCTATGCTCCTTCTCCAAATCCAATAGTCGTGACAGACCTTAGATCCTCCCAAACGGATCTCATTTTCTTTTCTTCCAAATGAAAAGATCTTCCCTTTTGAGACTTAAATCTCACTATCTTTCCTGAGCTTAACAGACTCCTTTTTCCAAGAGACTCACAATAACTGGGAGTGTAGACATGCATATGGGAAACTATGCCCAAGGTCGACAAACTCACAGTTCATTTGATTAAACTTGAGCCACTAAAAGGCTCTAGAATTTACATGTACAAACCATATATTTTCTTGCTTAAATACACAATCAAGAAAAGATAAAGGGACACAGTCTAATCATCAAGCAAACATGAACATCCCTGAAACATTCATAGGATATCCAACTGTAATTTATAGTTACAATTCAATTACACAAGATATGAGAATACTTATCTCTTACAGGTTGCAACCAACTAATTGATTGTGGGTGTTCGCCTTTCCACCCAACCATCTCAGAGGCATTCATTCTTAGCATTCTAGCCACCCCCGTTCCAAGCCATGATATCACTAGGGAATTTATGCCAATTCTCAGAGCTCCTTTCTCTGTCACAACTTCTGCGAGGTTTATCAAATGCTTCCTCGGTATGACACTCACGAACTTCTGCTCAGGTCCTGTTCTCTGCAAACTCTCATAGATTTCTTTCTCTGTCACGACCTCATCGAGGTTTATCAAATGCTCCTTGAACATCAAGATCGTGACCTTCTTCTCATTCTCATCTGGAAAGATCTGCGCATTCTCCTCTCCTCTCTGTATATGTCTGCATTCCTTGCATGCACATCCCTCCTTGGGAAGGTTCTCCTTCCTATCCCATTCCTTCTGTCAGAAGGAAACTTAGGTCAGCCTGGGTCTGCAGGACCCTGTGGTACTTTGGGCTGACATTCTTTAGCTAGACCATGCTTCCATTCATGGGGGTGGTTGATGGTTAAACCACTGGTCCTTTTTTTATTATTGATTCCTATCCTTGGGAACCGATGGAGGTTTATTATCATCATCAAAGGGAAAATTTGGGGTCATTTGGCATAACGAACCCCCTCTATAGTTTTCCCATTCTTTCCTCTAGTGATATCATGGCCAGTTCTTCAAGGCTTCACCCCCACAGTTAGTTACAGGCAATTTAAATAATAACACATTTACATTGTTCCCATGTCGCAACATGGTGATCATGATAAAATATTAATTACAAGCTGGGGGAAACATGGGTGTTACATATTTCAAAGCTTTAAAACATAGTCGCTTTATCCACTACTAAGGGAGTATATGGCTGCTTCACATGCATGCAAGGAGGCAATTTGGTTACATGGTTTTTTGGGTGAGTTTGGAAGGATGCATGACAAGGTGAAAGTATTTTGTGATAGTCAAAGTGCTATTCATTTGGCTAAAAATCCAACTTATCATAGTAAGACGAAGCATATTTATGTTAAGTACCATTTTTGTAAGACAAGTTGTTGATGAAGGTGGAGTGGCTCCAGAAAAGGTCCATACAAAAGTGAATTCTGTAGACATGATTACGAAACCAATTTTGTTAGAGAAGCTACGATGGTGTTTGACTTCTCTTAGCTTGCAGAAAAGGCGAAGAATTAATTAAGGGCATGATATATCAGGTAAATTGTTGTCAAGGTGGAGATTGTTGGAAACATGCCAACAAATTTCCTCATGCGCTCACATGCACATGCATATAAACTATATTTGGAATGTGCATACATGCACTCATTGTAAACATATTGTGTAAATTGTGTAATCTATTTATGAACTGTTCGTGTAACTATGTGATCTATTCATGATCAGTTTGTGTAACTGAGTGATAGATGTTATATATACGGGCATACCCATATATATAAGAGTGAAATGTGTGTAGAGAGCATAGTGTGTGTGAGGAGAGGATGGTTGTATGCATGAGATTAGCTATTGCAATTCTCCCTTGAATAATAATAATAGTGAATATCATTGCCTGTGGTTTTTTCCTACATTGAGTTTCCACATAAATCACTGTGTCAATTGTGTAATTGTTGTTCTTGGTTTTATGCGTGTTTAATTTTGCTTGTAGATGCTCTGGTTTTTTATGCTCTATTTTTCTTCTGCTACCTAACACCTAGAATGTACAAGGAATCTGGTTAATGACCCAAAACCCAAAGTCATTTAGCAAGAGTAAAAGTTTTCCCTTTACAAACCACCGAGAAATTATTTCAGGTGACACAGTTTTACTTAAAAAATAATGATAAGTCATCTTACATTAATGGATAATATCTAATAATAATTATCCTTACTACACAATTATAATAAATTTTATCACTTTAAAAACAAAATTAAAATAATTAAAAAACATTTTTTTTTATCAAAATTGTACATCACAAATAAATTTAAAATAATTACACTTTTTTGAAAATATTTAGTATCACTACAAGATAACCACAAATTAATTCATATATTGGCTTTCAACCTTGGTAACGTTAACCGAGATTTTTGTAGACGTTGCTTGCGCGTGATTAGACTTGAAGGTAATTCCAACAAAATATGATTAGACTATCGAAGGAATTAATATTGTAAATCAATTCAATTGGGTGATAAGATCCAATCAATTAGGTGATATGTTCGGTAATGAATAGAGGTTTGTTGGTAAATGGGGAACACAAATTCACTATGTTGTTTTATTAGGGACATGATCTATTACTATAATTTTTTTTGATTGGATGATAGTTTGAAGATAAAGATTCCTCATCTTTTGTTTAATCACGATTAGGGAGACTATTTCAAAGTCATCCAATCAAATTGGAACAACTCCTAAGGTGATAACGTTAGAGATTCCGAGCTTAACAAGTTACTCTTCCTTTGGTGGAGAAAGAAGGGCAAAAGGATAAAACATATTTTGAAAAATATCCCACACAACTCTACATTATATTTAAATTCTAAATTTCTCTCTCTATATAAATAATATGTGGATTTAATAAGTGGATTTGTGTTTGAATATTACTTTGATATTAAAATAATTGTATAAGAAATGTTAGATGTAGTTGTGTTGTTGATAATATTATTAAAAGGTTTAATGAAAATATTTGATTACTTCATACATTAAGAGAAGATAATGAGATGATTCACAATTAATTGAGTATATTGAGTGTTGAGAATACCAAGTTACTTAATTGGATAGGTTATGTGTGAGGAGGTCCATTGTATTGATTGTAATGAGCTAACCCATTCTTTAGCTCATGATATTGAAATTAGAGAATCTAAATGAAAGTAACGTGTTCATCACAAAGTTAGTACCATTGTTCCATAGATGCTCATATCCAAAGGTGTTATTAGACATGTGTATGAGCGCCAACAAATTAAAGGAGAGAGGTGAGAGCAATTGCTTGTTAGTGTTGGCCATTTAAATGATTAGTATCTTGACCAATAGATAAACTAGTGGATTATAAATTAGATTCTATTTTATAGGTTAATAATCAATTAGAAGGTTCATCATCAACAACACAGTATAATCACAATCACAACTTGGAAGAGGATGTAGTGCACCTTGCACCACTAAGTGGTAATGAATATGGAGATTTTATATAGAATTGTAACATATGTCTCTTATCAAATATTCTCTTCAAATATGTCATGCAACCCACTTGGTTAACTTTAATGGTGCCTCGTAGATGGGTTGAAAAACATTATTGAGGATTGATATGGTATATATTTATGCAACAAATTTAGAGAATATTTTTCGACAGATACTCATATTGTTGAGGGAAAAAAAATCAAATAATTGAGAAGTGATTCCTAATAATTAAGGCATAACAAGCACAATATAGTGTTATCACATATAGTTGTCAAAAGGTTGCAGGACGACCAAGTCCGTGGTCTGCACAGAACCGTCCAAACACAACATTCAAAAGCAAGGATGATTTTAGGGGCTAAATTTCACTCATGGGATAATTTTCCTTGTTTTTTCCCCAAAACAGATTTGCTATTATAAAAATTATTTGCCCAAATTCTATAGGATAAAATTATTTTACCTTATAAATCGCCAAAATTTTATACAAACTATATAAAATCCTTAGAAATTTGAATATTTTTACAAAAGTATCGGAAAACATTTTATACTTGGCATATGAAGGATTAGTAAAATTCGTCAAAGTTTCTACATTTTAAAATTAATTTCCATCCTTAAAATCATCCCTGTTCAAAAGCAACCCATTTCAGATTGAAAATACAAGTAGCGGTCGGGTTCAATTTTCAACGGCGAAGATCTCAGGAACAATTCAGATCAAGGGCTTGTGTGTATTGGGCATGTCAAATTTGCGCAAGGTTTAAAGACCAGGTGGAAGCCTCGAAGTCACAGATCAAGCGCCACACGTCCTTCTAGATCAGACAATCAATATTTACTTCGGGAGTTCGAGCTTTGAGAGTTTCAGCTTCCCCACTCCAAATTTGCTCCGAAGTGCTTTGGCCCAAAATCACATATCAAGCACCACACGTCCTTTCAGATTGGACGATCATGATTTACTTCGGGAATTCGGGCTTCAGGAGTTTCGACTTCTCCACTCCCATTTTCCTCCGAAGTGCTTTTGCCTGAAGTTGCAGATCAAGCACCGTGTGTTCCTCCAGATCAGACGATCATTGTTTACTTTGGGACTTTGGGGCTTCCCCTCTCATTTTCCTTCGAAGTGCTTTCTCTGAGAGTTGCAGATCAGGCGACACATGTCCTTCTCCATCGGACGATCAATATTTACTTTGGGAATCCGAACTTCGGGAGTTTTAGCTCCTCCTCTCTCGCTTTCATCTAGAGCGTTTTCTCCCGAAGTCCACAGATCGTTACTGCATGTCCATCCAAATCTAATGGTGGTAGTTTTCTTCAAGACTCCGGGCTTCGGGAGTTTGAGCTTCCTCGCTCCCATCTTCATCCAGAGTGTTTTCTGTCGGAGTTAACAGATCCCTTCCTCGTATCCTCCTTAGATCGATGGTTTTTGTTCACTTCGAAGCTCCAGCTCTACATGCATACCGCCCTTGAGTTCTGAAGTGCCAAAGTATGTGGAAATCACCAGTTCATATATGTGGCGCTCTCGTCAGTCATGACACCTAGCATCCATTTGGCGATGACATGTGGCACTCAGTCGAGGAACCTTTGGGCATATCATCTGCTTGTTTCCAAGTGACACGTGTCCCATCTCTTTTCATGACACGTCAACATAGTGACGTAGGGCCACCACATCAGATCATCCTCCGGGAAGTGTTCGTGTTCAACACGAAAATTAGCGCCATCTCCCAACATGGTTAGAATGATCCTAAAGTTGGCAGAAGGATAAACTTTAACAGTGATGCTAAATTCAGTAAGAGCGCCCAGATCACAGATCGTGACCAGATCAACAACCATGTTTCATTGCGGGGACACAACATGCTCGAATGATAAAATTCTTGAGTGGTCTCACAATTGAAACCATGGTATAGTAAAAGAGCTACGTGGCGGAAGGTGGTGAATTGCGGGCTAAAAAGCGGTGTGAATCCAAACCACCTTTGTCATCCCCATAATCACGTGCTTATATAGTGTCTAATCCGAGAGCAGCGTGTGGCGGCCCCCTAGGCATTGAGCCTCATCCCAATCTCGAGGAGGATTCAGTTAATGGACAAGGACTAGTAGTTGAAACCTCAACTCAGTCCATAAATTGAAGGAATAAAAGCCATGGTCGAGAGGACTAGACTTTCAGCCCGAGGTACCACAAAGGGAATAAAGGCCCATGTTGATCTAATTTTACGTCTGACAAAGGAATACATGCACAGTCTGACAGAAGAATGCACAGACGAAAGCATTGAATGAAATATCTAGGTCACACTCATGGCATGGCAGTTGTGGACCGAGATGATTATAAATAGATCAGTCTTTATTTTGATAGGGCCGGGGGGTGTTCCTCATAGGCTGGAGAGATGAGTGAGTTTCAGGAGAAGGGTTCTGCAATTTTTCAGTTTGTATGCTTGAGGGCTTGGATTGTAAATATATGTTATTGCAGATTCTTTTGAATCATTTTTATCAGACTGTCTTCTTAGTTTACATGCTATTTATGTTTTCCTTCTTTTCTAAATGTAATCTCTCTGATTTATGGATTCCTGAGGTGATGGAGATTTTGTTTCTACCATGCCCATCTTTCATGGTTCGTCATATTTTCTTTGTTTTCCTTTTTGTGTGAATGTAATCTCTTTGATTTATGGATCCCTGAGGCGATGGAGGTTCAATTGATGTCATTCCCATCTTTCATGGTTCACCGGATTTTCTCTGTTTTCATTCTTGTTTGAATGTAATCTCTCTTATTTATGGATCCCTGAGGCAATGGAGGATATGTTGTTGTCTTGCCCATCTTTCATGGTTCAACAAACATTTTCTATTTTCTTCTTATCTGGATGTAGCATCTCTCTAATCTATGGATTCCTGAGGCGGTAGAGGATCTGTTGTCATCTTGCCCATTTTTCATGGTTCATCACTCAAAAAATTTCTGTCTTCTTCTCCTCATCACCACTTAAATCCTTTTCTTTGATAGGCAGTTTAAATGCCTTCCTTATTCACGATACTTATGACTCCATAGCCCAACGGTCTCGAATTGATATGCAGTTATTTATGTTATCTTCTCCTCTCTCTATAGTATCACTAATCCACCTTCTCAAACCATTTAATCATTTTACTATATTTTGATGGGTACTGGGATTATCCTCTTGCAGTCAAAGGGTGACTCTCAGTGCTAACATTAATGGCGTCGTTGTTGGGGACGAAAGTGAATATATATTCCCTGGGAGAACGACAATGAATAAATTCAATTTTAGATGGTGAACTGAAGCTGGACATATTATTCTGACTACTTATCTTTCACCATGGAGACTCCATTGTTTGAAAATCTATTGGTGACTCCACTGGTTTGAAATGGACAAGATTTTATCTCATAGGTATGATTTATGTGATTTTTCAAAGATAGTTGGTTTCCCTAATCCAGAGCCTAGTAGAGATGAATGGGAAAGTAGCCTTCCAAGATTTTGAGGAGAAGAGTGGGAGGTACCAGCTGAACATTTGCTGGATTTTCATGATTTTATTCATGAACTTCATATCGTGCATGAAGATGTTCAGATTAATATTTTCATGTATTCATTAGAGGGGATTGCTCATGATTGGTGTCGATCTCTTCCCATTGCAAGCATCACCTCTTTGACAGGTTTTCATGCAGCTTTCAATTCGTTTTGTAAAGATTATTTTTAGTTGAGTATCTTTATGAAAACTGTTGTGATGAGTTTTCTTTTCTTCATAAAGATTATTCTAGTCATGAAAGCCATATTTGTGATGAAGCATTCATTGAAGAAGACATAATTTATCATGAAGATCAAGAGGTGTTGAATGATATTCATTATGTTAACAATAACACATAAACATCTTGCATCATATAAGATGTATATATTGTTTTAAATGTTCATAAAAATCAACATGTCTCTTTTGAATAGTCTGATGATGAAGAGAAAATGTATTTTACAGTAGATATTTCTCCTGACTATGAAGCTGAGATAGATGATAAGCTAGTGACAAAAGCTAGAGAAGATTCCTCTTTGTTTTTTTCATAGATTTTCATAATTGAAGGCAGATTTTTTTTGCTTCTCTTGTGAAGAAATTACAGAGGATATTACTATTCTCGAAACAAAGGTTTTTGGCAGTCCTTCTTATGATGAATAAGTTGCTTCAGATGCTGACCAAAAACACCCAATCTTTGATGAATATCCCATTGAAGATGATGAAGAGAAGAGCTTGTCCATGGCTTCTTTGGAACCTTGTAACATGGTTCCCGTGTATGAAAATTATGAATCTGATCCTTGGGAGAGCCATGAAATGGAAAAGGAAGAGATAAATGTGCAGCTTATCTCATGTCCAACACTTGTAAATGAACAAATATCATATGGGATTAGACAACATGCATCCATCCTTTATCCACCTGTACACTCTGAGAACATCAAACAACATGTGAGCAATGATGAAATAAAGGAGGTAATTTATTACCGGTTGAGTGTGCCTTATTATAAATTTTATGACCCTGTGGGGTTGTATATGGAGTTGAGTTTTCCAAAAGAATTGGAGTCTACAAAATCATTCATCTTATCATCATTTGGGGGTATTGTTAGTGATCCAAAACATGTTTTCTTTATGTTGTCATACTTCCATTACCTTTTCTTAATCATTTGCAGTAAAGCAAAGAATTATTTTACCAAATAGTCTAGGTGGCTATGGTGGAAGTTTACTTTCACCTAGAACATTGTAAAAAACCAGTTAGTCTAGGATTATACATAAATAAGCTCATTCTGGAGCATGTGTGTTTTCTTTATTTTCAAGTAGATAGTTTTCATATCAGCCTGTGGCCCTCAGTAGGATGTATTTGATCTCGACTCCACAACCCAAAGTCTAAGGCACTGGAACAGTGCATTCTTGGCAGCTCACAGGGAGCATGACATCCCCTGTGGAGCCAAATGTTATCAAATACAGCTGTCAAAAGGTCACAGGATGACCAATTCTGTGGTATTCACATAAGCGTCCAAACACAGCATTCAAAAGCATCTCATTTCGAGTTGCAAATACAAGTAGCGGTCAGGTTCAATTTTCAGCAGCAGAGATCCCAGGAATAGTTCAAATCAACAGCTCACGTGTATTCGGCATGTCAAAGTTGTGCAAGGTTTAAAGACTAGGTGGAAGACCTGAAGTCATATATCAAGTGCCACATGTCCTTCCATATCAAACGATCAATATTTATTTCAGGAGTTCGAGCTTTGGGAGTTTCGGCTTCCCCACTCCAAATTTCCTCCGAAGTGCTTTGGCCCAAAATCACATATCAAGCGCCACGCTTCCTTTCAGATCAGACAATCATGATTTACTTCGGGAATTTGGGCTTTGGGAGTTTTGGCTTCTCCATTCCCATTTTCCTCTGAAGTGCTTTTGCCCGAAGTTGCAGATCAAGCGCCACGTGTTCCTCCAGATCAGACGATCATTGTTTACTTTAGGACTTCAGGGCTTCCCCTCTCATTTTCCTTTGGAGTAATTTGCCCGGAGTTTCAAATCAGGTGACACACATCCTTCTCCATCGAATGATCGATATTTACTTCAAGAATCTAGACTTCAGGAGTTTTAACTCCTCCCCTCTCTTTTTCATCTGGAGTGTTTTCTCCCAAAGTCCACAGATCGTTGCCACGTGTCCATCCAAATCAAATGTGGTATTTTTCTTCGGGACTCTGCGCTTCAGGAGTTTCAATTTCCTCACTCCCGTTTTCTTCCAAAGTGTTTTCTCCTGGACTTAACAGATCCCTGCCACGTGTCCTCCTTAGATCGACGATCGTCGTTCACTTTAGAGCTCTAGCTCTACATGCATACCGCTCATGAGCTCTGAAGTGCCAAAGTATGTGGCAATCATCAGTTCGGATATGTGTCACTCTCATTAGTCATGACACCTAGCATCCATCTGACGATGACACGTGGCACTTAGTCTAGGCACCTTGGGGCATATCATCCACTTGTTTCCAAGTGACACATGTCGCCTCTCTTTTCATGACACGTCAACATAGTGACGTAGGGCCACCACATTAGATCATCCTCTGGGATGTGTTCGTGTTCAGTGTCAAAATTAGTGCCATCTCCCAATGCAGTTAGAATGATCCTAAAGTTGGCAGGTAGATAAACTTTAGCGGTGGCGCTAAATTCATAAGAAGCACCCAGATCGTAGATCGCAACCAGATCAATGACCATGTTTCATTGTGGGGACGCAACATGCTCGAACGATAAAATTTTTGAGCGGTCCCACAATTGAAACCATGGTATAGTAAAAGATCTACGTGGCGGAAGGTGGTGAATTGCGAGCTCAAAAGCGGTGTGAATCCAAACCTCCTTTGATGGCCTCACAATCACATGCTTATATAACATCTAATCCAAGAGAAGAACGTGGCAGTTGCTTAGGCCTTGAGCCTCATCCCGATCCCAAGGAGGATTCAATTAATGGAAAAGGACTAGTAGCTGAAACCTCAACTCAGTCCATAAATTGAAGGCATAGAAGCCATGGACGAGAGGAATAGACTATCATCCTATAGTACCACAGAGGGAAGAAAGGCCCATGTTGATCTGAGTTTGCATCTGACAAAGGAATACACACACTGTCTGACAGAAGAATGCGCAAACGAAAGCATTGAAAAAGATAGCCAAGTCACACTCCTCGCAATTATGGACTGTGCTAATTATAAATAGATCAATCTTTATTTTGACAGGGTAGGGGGGTGTTCTTCATGGGATGGAGAGAAGAGTGAGTTTTAGGAGCAGGGCTCTGTAATTTTTCAGTTTGTATGTCCAAGGGATTGGATTGTAAATATATGTTATTGAAGATTCCTTTGAATCGCTTTTATTAGACCGTCTTCTTAGTTTACACGCTATTTCTATTTTCCTTCTTGTCTAAATGTAATTTCTCTGATTTATGGATTCCTGAGGCGATGGAGTTTATGTTTCTATCATGCCTATATTTCATGGTTCGTTAGATTTTCTCTATTTTCCTTCTTGTTTGAATGTAATCTATCTGATTTATGGATCCCTGAGGCAATGGAGGTTTTGTTGTTGTCATGCCCATCTTTCATTGTTCATCAAATTTTCTTTGTTTTCATTCTTTTCTGAATGTAATCTCTCTAATTTATGGATCCATGAGGCGATCGAGGATCTGTTGTTGTCTTACCCATATTTCATGTTTCAACAAACATTTTATGTTTTCTTCTTGTTTGGATGTAGCATCTCTCTGATCTTTGGATTCCTCAGGTGATAGAGGATCTGTTGTCATCTTGCCCATTTTTCATGGTTCATCACTCATACATTTTCTGTCTTCTTCTCCTCATCACCGCTTAAATCCTTTTGTCTGATAGGCGGTTTAAATGCCTTCCTTATTCACAATACTTGTGACTCCATAGACCAACAGTCCCGAACTGATCTGCAATTACTTTTGTTATCTTCTCCTCTCTCTACAGTCTCACTGATCCACCTTCTCAAACCATTTAATCCTTTTACTATATTTTGATGGGTACTGGGCTTATCCTCTTGTAGTCAGAGGGTGACTCTCAGTTCTAACATATAGTTTTTTTTTTCTTAATGACTCCTCTCATGTAAGAATTCTAAGATTAGACATTTATAGTTTTTATTTATAATTTATTTTTGTTAGAACTATTGAAGGTTAGGTATTATATTCTTTCTTGGTTGGTTGGAATTCCAAGAATAGATATTAATGTTAAGAATTAGAGAAGAAGCATGAAAAGACAAGAATTGGTGGAAAAATATTTATGTCATTCTCTAACACATTGTATTTATCTCATATACAAATTTATAGTACATGGATTGGACCACTTTGAGATCTAGATCTCATTAACAACTCATCAATGGATCATGGAAACACCTCATCAACAAATAAGTATTACAACTCATATGAATGTGGTCTCAGACTTTGTGATTGACTAGGGACTCACAATATAACATTCCCCCCTTCAATCACAAGTCTGAATAATTATACAAATAATGAAACAATAAATGGTATCATCTTTGGTTGACCAGTTTTAGATTCACGGTTGAAGAGATCCAATCTTGAGCTTTGGATTCTTCATATGATGGTTTTGTTGGTTGACCACTAACCATCTTCCATTGAGACTTGAAAAATGTGGTGGTTTTGAATGACCACTAACCAATTTGATTTGAATAATGTGGTGGTTTTGGTTTACCAATTACCATGTTCACTCCCCCCCTAAAGTTGTAAGAGAGTATCATTTTCATCAATGTGATCCTCCCATTTAGGCGTGGAAAGTACCATATTTGATTCATGTTTAAATTTCATAGAACATATAGGATTGGACCCAGATCATGCCCAAAATAATATGGAATAACTGTTTGAAAGATTTTTATTTTTGTCATTTCTCCATGCAGTTGTGGATTTACCTTTGTCTTGACTAGATGATAAGACTTATGCAACTTCCTTAATTGTTGATTCCATATCCATGAATTTATCCATCCATAATGAATTGTTTTCTTAATGTTTTTCTTCCTTTGACACTTTTCAGATAGGTGATTTTCCTTCCCACAATGACGGCAAGGATGGATATCAAAATAATTATTCTCCATGTGACCAAGTCTGTGACAATGTTGGAATTTAGTACCAAGATTCTTAACTTCTTCAAGAAATCCTGCTCTCATAAATGGAACTAATTTGGAGTAATTCAGGATATGAAAGTTGTTTCTTTTGTCATATCCTAAGACATGTCAATATTAGTTGAACAACAATTCTTCCCAAGGTCCGACAACCATCTTGGAAAGATCCTTTTCTGAATCTTGACTTTGTTCTTTTGTGTCTTGGAATTTACTTTTGGTATTGTTGTTGTTGTAATTCTATGTTTCTTCTTGGGATTCATATTTGATAAATGTTTCCTCTATCAATTCAATGGAAGTTTCCATATCTTCTATGTATTTTTTATCAACCATCAAGTCTTTTGTATCACAATTAGCATCAACCATCTATATTATGTCTTGTGTTTCAGAAGTTGCATCAACCTTTTGCATGATCTCATTCATATCACATGTTGCATCAAACTTTTGGATAAGATCCTCTTTTTTACATGTTGCATGAAAATTTTCTATTAGATCTTTTGTGTCACAAATTGTGTCAACCTTTTGGATAAGATCATTTAATAAAAATATTATATCAACCATGTGATAAATTATGTTTTTCTTTTGAATTAATGTCCACTCAATTGTTTTAATTTTATTTTGCAATCCATGGTTGTACTCTTGCAATTCCTTGATTTCCTGAGAGGCATTGTGTACGCTTTCCTCTTTTACCCATTAATTATTATTCTCTCGCTCACTTGTGATATGTAAATTGCCGTGGATATTTCACTGGACAATTTTTCACAACAAATCTAATAAAAATATTGAAATATCTACTCTCAAGGTTAATTTCCTTTATATATTATATTCTTTAATTATTGGTTTTCTTCTTAAATCTATGGAATAGTTGAAATGTGAAAAATAGAGAACATAAATAAATACTCACACAACATCCAAAAATAAACACAAGATATGACCTGGTAAACCTAATATGGGAGAAAGCGCAACTAGAAAGTGAGGTCATTCTGCTTTCTTTTCTTCAAATGCAAGTACAAAGAAAGATGCACTCTCTTTGGAGTCTCCTTTAACACTCTAGAATGTATGGATGCTACATAATCACTCCTCCTTGTTGGTTGTGGAGCCTGATTATCTTCCTGATTCAGAACTATTTGTTTTCAACTATGTTTATACCCCATGAATACTGTACAACCCTCCACGCGCGGGGGGGGGGGTTGTACGGGGGGATTTCCCCCCTACGGGGTCCAGGGAGCTCATCCCTCGGGCTGGGGGGTCCGGGGGCAAGCGGTCCCCAGAAGGAAAAATTGTCTTGTAAATGTATATTGTAATTTCATAGTAAATCTAGACCGTTCATTATAAGGTCGCAGATTTGACGGTAGAAGTTATGTTAGGGTTTTTTTCCCTAGAAGGAAACCCTATTTTATGAGTGAATTGTATTGTAGATGTGTATCATTGCGGATATTGTATTTTGAGAGAGGAGTTTGTGAGAGAAATAAGAGGAAGTTACATCGGGTGTGTTGTAGGTTGCATCCCTTCATTTTGCTCGATAATAAAAAGGAAGGACCTGACAATTTCTCTGGTGGTCGTAGCCCACACTGGGTGAACCACATATATCTATGTCTCTATTGTATTGTGTATCTTCTGTGTTTTATTTTTGCATTTGTTTTATTTTATTGTTTCATGATCTTGTTTTTATAACAATTGGTATCAAAGCTAAAGGTAACTTGCAATAAAAGAGGGTTCCTGGTTCAGTTGGGAGAAATGGCAGAACATGGAAAGTTTAGGGTTGATAAATTTAACGACCAAAACTACAGTTATGGAAGATGCAAATGGAAGATTATTTATATAAGAAGGATCTATTCCTACCATTCAGATAAATAACAAAGAAGCCGACGACCATGAAGGACGAAAAATGGGAGGTTTTTGATAGAAAAGAACTAGGAACAATATGGCTGATCCTGACAGCGTCGGTAGATTTCAATATTTCAAAAGAAAAGACAATGAAGGAGCTGATGGACCCATTGGCTAAACTATATGAAAAACCCTCAACTTCCAATAAGGTATTTCTAATGAAGAGATTATTTAATATGAATATGTCAGAAGGTGGGTCTGTTGCAGATTATTTAAATGAATTTAATATGGTTACTAATCAATTAAGTTTTGTAAAAGTGGAATTTGATGATGAGGTCAGGGATCTTCTAATCTTGTGCTCATTGCCAGAAACATGGAATGACTTGGTCATGGTTGTAAGTAACTCTGTCTCTGGTTCAAACACTCTAAAATTTGATGATGTTGTTAGTGTTATCCTTAGCGAGGAAATGTGACGAAAAAGCACAGGTGAGACATTAGGTAATGTGTTAGACATGGAGAACAAGGGAAGACAAAAGGATAGAGGAAAGAGCTCAGGGAACCGCGAGAATTATAGGAAGAGAAGATCCAAATACAGACTAGGAAAGATAGAGTGATGGAATTGTGGGAAGAAAGGACATCTGAAGAAAGATTGCAGAGCTCCAAAGAAACAAATAGATTGACAACAAGAGAAAAATCAGGAATCAAATGTAACAGGTGATGTGTTACAAGATTCTTTGATTATTTATGTAGATAATATTTATGAGTCTTGGGTAGTATATTAAGGGGCTTCATTTCATGCCACACCCCATATGAAACATTTTCTAGATTATGTTCAAGGTGATTTTGGACAGGTTCATTTGGGTGATGATGCACCATGCAAAATTGTTGGAATGGGAAAGCTAAAAATAAAGCAAAGGAATGGAAACCAATGGTTTTTGAAAGAGGCGAGACATGTTCCAGATCTAAGGAAAAATATAAATTCAATAGGGAAGTTGGAAAGTGAACGTTGTATATCTATATTTATAGATAAGGCGTCGAAGGTCACCAAAGGATCATTGGTGATAGAAAAAGGAGAGAAGGTAGGTACATTGTATTTATGTACTGGTAACACTGATTATTCTATCTCTTTAGCTTCTATAGGAGTGGATACAACACTGTGGCATCATAGGCTTGGACACATGAGTGAGAAGGGGATGTAGATACTTTACACAATAAATTTATTTCCAGATCTTAAACAAATTGATTTGGATTTCCATGAGCACTATGTTTATGGAAAACAAAAGAGAGTCAAATTTCTCAGATTTGGAAAATAAAATAAGAGTGAAATGTTAGAGCTTGTGCATACATATGTATGGGTACCAGCTCGGGTATCATCTCTTGGTGGATCTCATTATTATGTTACTTTTATTGATGATGCAACTAGAAAAACTTGGGTTTATTGCATTCAACAAAAATATGATGTTTTTGATAATTTTAAGAAATGAAAATCTTTGGTTGAGAATGAGATAGGAAAAAGGTTGAAGTGTCTTAGATCAAATAATGGAGCTGAATATTGCAGCAAGGAGTTTGGTGATTATTGTTCATACCATGTGATTCATAGAGAGAAAATAGTTACAGGAACACCACAAGAAAATGGTATGTCAGAAAGGATGAACATGACAATCATGGAGCGTGCAAGGAGTATGAGATTGCATGTTGGGTTGCCCTTATAGTTTTGGGAAGATGTTGTAAATAATGATGTTTACTTAATAAACATAGGACCTTCAAGCTCTTTTGATGGTGGAATTCTAGAGGAGGCGTGGAAAAGAAAAAAAGGTAAACTATTATTTTTGGAAGACTTTTAGTTGCGAAACATTTCTCCATATTGATAAAGAAAATAGAACAAAGCTTGAGGAAAAATCCAAGAAGTGTACCTTTATTGGATACAATGTTAATGATTTTGGTTATATCTTATGGGATTATGAAAATCACAAAATCATTAGGAGTAGAGATGTTATATTCAATGAGAAGTTCATGTACAAAGATCAGTGGCAGGGAAAGAAACAAGAAAAAGAAAAACTAGAATACATAGTGCTTGATGAGAACACTGAAAAAGAAATTCCAAAGGTACCGGAAAATAAAAATGTACAACAAAAAGAGTAGAAAGTACCTCAAACTCCTAAAAGTGTTGTTAGAATATCTACTAGGTTAAGTAGACTCCCTAAACGATACTATCCTTCATTGTACTATTTATTGTTGACTAATTCTGGTGAACCAGAATGTTATGAAGATGCAATGCAGGTAGACACTAAAAATAAGTGGGAGCAAGGCATGGAAGAGGAAATGGATTCCTTGGTAAATAACCAGACTTGGGACTTGGTTTAGTTTCCTGCAGGAAAAAGAGCATTGCAAAATAAATGGGTTTACAAGTTGAAGGAAGAAGATGGAGGAAAAAAATGGTACAAGGCTATACTTATTGTAAAGGGATTTGCACAAAAGAAAGGTGTAAATTTTGATGAAATATTTTCTCATGTTGTTAATATGACTTAAATTAGGACTATTTTAAATCTTGTGGCAGTGGAATATTTTCATCTTGAACAGTTAGAAGTAAAAATAGATTTTCTCCATGGCGATTTGGATGAAGAGATTTATATACAACAACCACAGGGGTATGAAGTCAAAGGGAAAGAAAAATTGGTATGCAGGTTGAAGAAGAGATTCTATGGCCTAAAGAAAGCTCCAAGGTAGTGGTATTTGAAGTTTGACAGGTTTATGACATAACAAGGTTATAGTAGATTTCATTCTGATCACTGTGTTTATTTTAAAAGGATATAAAATGGAAGTTATATTATCTTTCTATTGTATGTAGATGACATGTTTGTTGCAGGGTATAATATGCATCATATAAATGTGCTCAAGAAGAAATTATCTAATTCATTTGCGATGAAGGATTTGAGTGCTGCAAATAAAATCCTTGGTATGAGAATAAAAAGAGACAGGAAAAATCGCAAATTGACATTGTCTCAGGGTGAGTACATAGAGAAGGTGTTGGAGACGTTTAGAATGCAGAATGAAAAACCAGTTAGTACACCTTTGGCCAGACATTTCAAATTAACCAAGGAAATGTGTCCCAAGACATAGGAGGAGATAGAATACATGTCCAGAGGCCCTTATTCATCAGCAATTGGCAGCTTGATGTATGCGATGGTTTGCACAAGAATAGATTGCACATGCAGTGGGAGTTATGAGAAGGTATATGAATAATCCAGGTAAAGAACATTGGGAGGTAGTAAAGTGGATTCTCAGTTATTTGAGAGATACTTCTACTCATGCATTATGTTTTGGAGGTTCAAACACTTTTCTACAGGGATATGTTGATTCAAATATGGCATGTGATAAAGATAGAAGGAGGAGCACCATAGGGTATTTTTTTACTACAGGTGGAACAAGAGTAAGTTGGATTTCAAAACTACAAAAGGTTGTTTCACTTTCAATAATAAAAGCAGAGTATGTTGCTACTACAAAGGCTAGTAAAGAAATGATTTGGTTACAGAGGTTTATGGAGGAATTGGAAAAGAAGCAGAATAATAGCAAGTTGTACTGTGATAGTGAGAGTGTCATTAATATTAAAAAGAACTCAACCTTCCATTCAAAGACTAAGCATATACAACTCAGGTACCATTTCATACGATCCGTCTTGGAAGATGGACATTTGAAGTTGGAAAAGATACATACTAGCCAGAATACTGTAGACATGTTAACAAAGGGAGTAACTAGGGGGGAAATGAGTTCCTGCTCAGTTTCAATTGGTCTTCAAGTATGAAGGTGCGAGGTCCAAGAAGGATCATAGTCTAGTAGATACAACAATAGTAGAGTTGTTGTGATCAATCTCCAAGTGGGAGATTGTTGGTTGTGGAGCCTGATTATCTTCTTGATTCATAGGTCTTTTTTTTCAACCATGTTTATACCCAATGAAGACTATACAACCCTCCACGCGGGGGGGTTGCAAGGGGGGATTTACCCCCCTGCAAGGTCTGGGGGGCTCATCCCCCTAACTTGAGGGTCCGGGGGCAAGCAGGCCCCTGAAGGAAAAATTTCCTTGTAAATGTATATTGTAATTTCATAGTAAATCTGGAACGTTCATTATAAGGTCACAGATCTGACAATAGAATTTTGTTATGGTTTTTTTCCCGAGAAGGAAACCCTCTTTTATGAGGGATTTTTTTGTGACTGCATATCATTTCAAATATTGTATTCTGAGAGAGGAGATTGTGAGAGAAAGAAGAGGAAGTTACAGTGGGTGTGTTGTAGGTTGTATCCTTTCATTTTGTTGGATAATAAAAAGGAAGGACCTAGAAATTTCTCTAGTGGACATAGCCCACACTGGGTGAACCACGTATATCTGTGTCTCTATTATATTGTGTATGTTCTGTGTTTTATTTATGCATTTGTTTTATTTTATTATTCTGCGATCCTGTTTTTATAACACTCCTCTATTTTGTTCTCAAAATACCACTCCTAGGTTCTTTTCTCAACTATGGAACAAATACAATGTTAAAGAATGGAAACCTTAATCCTCCTAGCAGCCCAATATTTAACGTAGCTTGATAGTCATCTAGGGTTAGGGTATTGACTTTATCAACCCTAAATTAGTGATCAAGTTTGGAAATTATAGAATGTTCTGTAGAATACACTACATGGTTAATCCCACATGTTTAGGTAATGGGGGTTGAGGTGGAATCCACTCGCATCATGGTGACCAATACAATAGGTCAACTTGTGGAGGCATAACATTCACATATGAACTTCAATTGAGATGATTCTTGAACCATTCGAAATGTCTCAATGTGTAGAATATAACTACTTGGTCCATTGTAAGGTTTGGACCATAAAAAAGTTTCATTTGATGCCTTAAAATGAATCCAAAATTTTTTATATGGTTTTTTGGACCCAAATTTCCAAATTGGGACTAGCTAATAAAATGGCTCTACAAGTTGATTCCTCTAATTTTTCCACACATAAATCATTGAGGTATAAGAAAAATAACATGATGATCCAATCTGGATCATACCTCCCCATTTAGGGATGCTTTTGGTCACCAAACATTTTACTAAATGAGGTGAGGAAATGTTTCCTCTACCTTTTCCCTAGAGTACCACTTTGTTTTTCCTAGAATTTGTCCTTTCAACCCAATCTACCAAAGGTTATGCTTCCCATGTCTTGTAGTTCTGGACCACTTTCGAAAAAATCTTTTCTCTGCAAAATTTTCTTGAGTATCTGGTGCTATGTCCTCTATGGAAGGTAGGACCTACTCCTCCTCTTGATCCAACATGGAAGGATCATAGAGTTTGAGGTTATCCACATTCACCACTGAGTAAATGCGCATGCATGGGGGTAGACTAAGTCTATAGGAATTATCTCCCACTTTCTCCAACATCTTGAAAGGCACATACCGTAGAGCCTTGATCTTCTTACCAGGATCCTGTAGTCTTTCCTTGTTCAACTGTAACCAAAATATGTCTCTCACTTTGAATGTTTTTTCTATTCTATGTTGATCATGTCATGCCTTATACCTTTCCTATGACATTTTCAATGTCTCCTATACTTGCAAATTGATCTTCCTAATATTTTACACAAAATTTTATGCTTTTAATGCTTCTCCTGTGGTGTCTTCACTCACTCTTCCTTGATGTACATAAACAACATCCAAGGGAGAAGGAAGAAAATACCCCCAAAAAGTTTCAAAACGGGACTTACCAGTAGAAGCGTGGATCACTCTATTATAAGAGTGTTCTATGTACATTATATTTTCATCTCAGGTATTTGGATGCTTCTAATTGTAACTCCTAAGAATTTGCACCAAATTCATGTTGACTACTGCTGTCTTCCTATATATTTGTGGATGGATTATTGAATATCTCTTCAACTTAGCATCCATATTATCCCATAATGTAGTCCAAAACATACTAAGAAATATGGTATCCATGTTTGAGTTGATTCTCCTTGGCATCCCAAAGTGCACCCAGACCTGTTCAAATAACATGTTTTCTTCTTCTTGTGCTTTGATGGTCTTTTTACAAGGCATGAGAATGCACATCTTGCTAAACCTGTCAACTACCAAAAATATATAGTAATGTCCCTTCCTGGTTATTGGTCAACCTCCCACAAAATCCATAGATATGCTTTCCCAAGGTTGAGTGGGTATAGGTAAGGGGTGCTATAGACCTTGCTTCCTGATATTGTGCTTGCTGGTACAATGAATTATACATTCTCTAATATACCATGCTACATTTTCTTGCATTATGGGATAGTACACATACCTATGTATGTTGGAAATTGTCTTCCCAACACCAAAATGTCCTACAACCTTGGAGGTGTGAACCTCTTTGATAAGATGTAGTCATTCACCTTTATGGAGACAGAGCTTGTCAAGCTTGTAGATTAAACCATTTTGGAAATCATAGTTAGCCTTGTTTTCATCTTATTCTATATGAGTTTGGCCCTGTAGTTGTTAAAAACACCTCCTTAAACTCCTCATATTCTATGTATGATTCTCTGTATGCATCATGGATAAAATGATCCATGTATAACAGAGTTCCCAAAGCTACAATATTGTATGTGGGTGGCCTTGAAAGCATGTCTTCCAACTTGTTTGTGTTTCCCTTCTTATACTTGATGACTAGATGAAATTGTTGTAAAAACCCCATCTACTTGTAATGTCTAGTTTGTTGTATATTACTTTGGAATTGAAAATATTGTAGTGGATGGTGATCTATGTGGATAATTGTATCCTTTCCCATTAGATAGTTCTTCAACTTCTTGATAGCTTGAACTAGGTAATATATTTACTTCTCATAGGTAGGATAGTTGATAACTTCCCCATGAAATATTTTAGAATGATAGCATACATGTCTTCCTCCTTGCAAAAAAATGACTCCCATGGTATACCCACTTGCATCTATCTCCTCTTTGAAAGGATTTTGCAATTTTGGTAACGAGAGAACTAGTTCTTGAATGATATTTCTTTTCATCTCATTGAAATCCTTTTGTTGATTCTCCACCCAATGGAAAATATTACCACTTGTTGTTATGTCATGAAGTGTTGTAGCTACTATTAAAACTGAAGCTATGAACTTCCACAAGTACTCTTCTACCCCAACAAAGCTCCTAAATTCAATGAAAGATGTAGGAACTATCCATTTCATGATGGCCTCCATCTTTGCAGGATCTATCTTGAGATATCCTCCATTGATAACATACCCCAAATACACCAAACACTGCAAAGAAAACTCACATTTGTTGAGGTTATCCATTAGCTGGTGCTTCTTCAAAGTCTTTAACACCTGGATGAGATGTGAGATGTGCTCCTACTAAGAAGCACTATAAAACAATATATCATCCAAATAGACTATAACAAATGAATATAGATATGGGAGTAATAGATCATCCATTAGTCTCATAAATACAGATGGTGACTTACACAAACCAAATGGCATGACCAACCATTCATACGAACCTTTCCTTTCCTTGAAGGCAATCTTCTTCCTTGATGCATACTTGGTGGTATCCATATTTGAAATCCAACTTGGTGAAATATTTTGTGTGCTTCAATTGATCTAATAGATCATCGATCCTGGGCATAGGGTACAAATGTTTTAGTGTAATAGTGTTCAATGCTCTATAGTCTATACACATTCGCCAAGTTGCATCCTTATTTGGTACAATTAAGATAAGTGATCCACAAGGTGAGGTTCTTGGTTAGATCACACCCTACTCCAACAATTGTTGCAATTGCTTTTTCATTTCATTTTATTCTAGAACATACTATCTATACAACCCAATATTAGATAATGGGGAGTCTAGAAATAATTGTATTTCGTGCTCCACTTCCCTCTTGGGTGGTACCATTTTAGGCTCCTAGAACACTCCTCTGTGTGCCTATAGAAACTCAAAATTATGTTTATGACCTTTAGTAAACCCCTCTAGGGATGCCTTTTCTTTTATCGACTCACCCTCAGATTGATATTCTCTTAAGAAAAGTAAAATATATTTCCTACTAGAACTAATAAACTTCCTGGCTTGGTTGGCACTTACCAACATTATCTTTGCCATATATTTATGTGCGTTGATCATGTAGGACTTTTCATCCTTGATTAATCATTACTGGTTGGGTTTTTGTATGAATATTACATCCCTCGTGTACATGTAAGGGCTTCCAAACATTACTCCACATACGTCAAGGGGTACTATATCCAATTCCACTTCATCAATAAAATCAACACTTACACCAAATTCGATATTTCATTGTTTCATTACCTTGATCTTTGCATCCTTGTTTACCCAACCCAATGTATAGGAGATAGGATGATCGTGAAACTCCAATCCAAGCTTGTTGAATAGATCTGCTACTATGAGATTAGCCTATGAACTAGAGTGAAACATAGCATCTATTTTGGTCTTCTTGACCCGAATCTTGATGTGGAAGAGCTTGTTCATTTCCTTCTCTTCCTTGTGATGAAGGATAATC
>SNQJ01S0108771.1:0-14325 GCA_010110895.2 Picea sitchensis
TTGACTGAACCATTGTTCTGGGCCATTGTCTCCTTCTGGCTGCAACCACACACAAACTACAAATGCCCAGTAACCAAGGCTCTGATACCAATTGAAGAATCTATAACAAAAGGAGTTACGTGCTCAGTGAAGAGTCACACCCAAAAAATTTCAGATTCAAAAAATACAAAAATCTGTTTTAAAATCTGCAGCTATAATTGAGAAGACAAAAAAAACTCATATAAAAATCTGGAAATCACTGTCACAGATTTAAATTCAAATAGTAAACGAAAGAGGGTACAAAGTACCTCTGTTACAAAACAGTGAAAAACAGAGGATGCTCTGTTTTCACTCTAATAAAACTCAGACTAGTCGATTACAGTGCACTAAAAAACTTATCACTAACAAGTAAACTTACTAACACACATTACTTTGTAAAACAGAAATTGCATTATGTATATATAGAATCTGATCAGCTTCGAATGCAAGGAAAACGTGGAAAAAGAGAAGAAACGTGTCCGTTTAGAATCAGCAAGTGGCAGGAACGGTTATTTGATGAAGAAAAGCCTCCAGCTATTCACAAACATGCCGAGAAACTAGGCATTAATTCCTTCAATCTATAGGTGCCTGAGCTAAGCCTTACAACAAGCTGAGGAAATAATTTGTGAATTGTTATAGCAATGAAAACACCTATCACTACTTCATTTTTTGAGTTTTTTATCTAATCATTAGTCAATAAGTTTTTTTTCCAAATTATCCAAATTAGTATTCCTGTTATCATTTGCATCTCAACAATGCTTTGTCTTCTACAGGTACTCATCTCAAGGGTTTAGTCAGTTCCCTGAAGCACATGAAATAAGGGAAATTTAATTTGGGCATTTGAATCTCAAAGAAAAATATATGGCAAGAAAGGTGAATTAACTGATCCGTCCTCACCTTCTTCCACCAGATCGAGATTTCAGTTTTCTGGTCGTAATATGTTTAATGTAATGTTTATGTTTGTTTTTACAATAATAAACTTAGGTAAATGTATACTTTGAAAGGTTTCTCCTTTCCTTCTCAATGATGCTTACCACATTTACAAATTTGTTTTCCCTATCTGTCTTCCTGGGCTGGGTGTAGCATTAAATAATGCACCTTTATAGTTCGCTTCAACATGTTTTCTTGTAATATGTTTAATCTGCATCCATAGTTTTCCTTTATTACAGAGGTGATTTTGTCATGCAAGGCCATAGGTGTTTAGAAAGCATATTTGTAATGAAATATCATTGCACCCTCTGGCGATCCTCCACTATAGGTTTTCTAGGGTTTACACATGTTTTAATACTTATAGGGAGAAATTGTATTTTATAAAATTTTCCTTGAATGAAAATGATAATTATTCTTTCATTTTACAACATTGTTGCACTATTAATATAATTATTTTTTTATGTGTGGTTTTGGTTTTGGAGGTCTGTTCTCATTAAGCATGGAATCTGGTTTTCGAGTTCTCTTCCGATCATGCATGGAATATGACGTTCATAGAACATTTTGTCCATTTTATAACGTATTTGAATGATGTTTTAATGTTAAGGGCATTAAAATATTAAAATCATTTTGCCATTTGTACGCATAAATAAACCTTCTTAATTATTAATACATGTCAAAATTACCAATAGTTCTACGAGAGACGTTTTACCAGAGACGCATAGGTCTGAAGTTTTGATTATTTGCCATGTGAATTTGAACATTCACGGCCAGTTGTCTTTTACGAGAGACGTAGAGGTCTGAAGTTTTGATTATTTTCCATGCGAATTTGAATCTTCACGGTCAGTAGAGTAGGGTAGTGGCGTTAAAGTGATAACTTTTTACTCATGTAGTTTAAAAGTTATACCTGTTAAACAGTAACACCGAGAGTGCTTTCAATAACCAGTTCTTCTATAACTGTGTATTCTTATATATTCATTTTATGCCCGTAGAGGTTGAGTGTGAGTGAAATGAATCTGTGAGATACTGTAAAAACTGATGCCTTCGCTTGGTGGATGTAGCCCAAATCTGGAGTTAACCACGTAAATCTCTGTGTTTTTAATTCTATGTGACTATGCTTGGATTATGATTATTTTGTTTCCGCGTTTACAATTATAACAATTGGTCTCAAAGGGTGAGGAGGCCGCGCATCAGTCAAAATTAGAGAGGAGGCCGCAGACTGGAAGAAGTTCACGGAAATTGAGATTGTTTGAGAGGAGTCACACGCACAAGAGTGCTTCTCACTGGAATACTGGAAGGGTCGCGTCACATCGTGCACGCAGTGTTCCGTGGACATAGCTGGTTGGAGAAGAAGGTGTCGGGGGAAAAACATTCTCGGAGGAGCAACAGGAGTGAAACCTGTGCGAGGTACGTCGATTTCCACATCGTCGCAGTTCTCTCCTCTTGGTAGGTGCAACATCCAACTACCTTCCCTTTCGCCCATTCAAAAATCCTCAGATCGTCGTTGTTCACCTCCTATGACAGGGGCGATGACCACCTGAAATCGCTGCAACCAAGCTGCATGGTACAGTGCGACGACCCCATAACACACCGCACTGTGTTCACCTTGGGAGGTGCAACAAAATTCATTGGGGGGTGAAAGTAATTTTTTTTTAACTAGTTCATTTCGAACTTTTACTGTTTGTTGTTTCAATCCGTGGCCATATGTGCACGAGATTTATTTTCCAGAAGATTGTCATGACGAGTCTTATTATGATGATTTTTGTGATGGTTGATTGAAACACTAAGTCTTTCTTTTACTCTTGTAAAACTATTTCCATCTATGCAATAGAGTTTTTTATCTCGAAAATTTTATTATGATAATGTTGTGAAAGGAAATTGACAAGATGTGATGTAAGATGGAAAAAGCTCAGAGTGATAAATTTGAAATCGAGAAGTTCAATGGAAAGAAAAATTTCGAGATATGGAAGGTTAAGATGCACGGTCTGCTTGTGCAACAAGGCGTGGTGAAGGGGCTTTTGGGAAAAACAAAGCACCCTGTGACCATAACAAATGAATACTGGGATTATATCGATGTGAGAGCACTGAGTTCCATACGCTTGTGTTGGGCTGATGATGTTCTGTTCAACATTGTTGCGGAAAAGACAACAGTCTGTTTGTGGACGAATCTGGAAAGCCTATATACGACGAAATCCTTGACGAACAAGATCTTCCTGAAAAGGCAATTGTACAGTTTGTGCATGAAGGAAGGTACAAAAATAGCTGATCATTTAAATACTTTTAATACCCTCTTAGTTTAGTTGAATAGGATGGGAGTAAAATTCGATTCTAAAGACAAGGCAATTACATTATTGTGTTCCTTTCGCGTGTCATGGGATCACTTTGTTACCTCTATTAGTTTCAGCACAACATAAAGTATTGAGTTTGATGTTATTGTTGGAGCACTACTGTATGAGGAAATAAGGAAGAAAACCATTTCAGAAACCTCTACATCTCAGATGGTCAAAGGAAGACCTAAAGAAAGAGGACAGGGTCACATGGATTTCTCTTGGTCAAAGTCGAAGGGCAAAAAGAGAAAGCTTAAGTGTTGTTTTTGTGGCAAATTGGGACACATGAAGAAGGACTGTTGAAAGCGACAACAAGCCTCCAAAGACGACCCTCCAACTCAACTGAAATAGGTTCAACAACAGGTTTAGGTATGACTGATGAAGTTTATCAATTAGTATTGGTTCAATTCATGATCAACAATGGTTATTAGATTCTGGTGCTTCAAATCACATGTGTCTTCATAGACACTAGTTTGTTACTTACCAGTCTATAGATGATGGAATAGTTTACATGGGAAATGATATCTCGTGTAAAGTTGTGGAAATTGGTAGCATTTGAATTAACATGTTTGATGGAACTGTTAAAATACTAACTGATGTGACACATGTACCTGATATTAGGAAGAACCTAATTTCTTTGGGAGTCTTAGACACTCGAGGATATAAAAGTATTGTTCAAGGTGGAGTTATGAAACTCTACAAAGGAATCCTACTCGTTATGAAAGCGAAGAAGGTTGGTAGCATGTTAATGTTAGAAGGAAGAACTGATTCAGATCATGCGACAATGGTATCCGAGAACGACAGTGATTCTGTTCGACAATGGCATAAACGGTTGGGACATATGAGCAAACAAGGATTGAAGGTATTTTACTTTTTAGTCTAAAGTTTTGAAAGTTAGATTTTTGCAAGCACTGTATTTATGGAAAACTGAATAGGAAGAGATTTAAAACCGGAAGACACACCAGTAAAGGAATCCTTGATTATATCCATTTTGATGTTTGGGGACCATCACCTACTGTTTCATATGGAGGATCATCATACTTTGTTACCTTTATAGATGATTTCTCTAGGAAGGTGTGGATCTATATGTTGAAGAGAAAGATGGACATGTTTACTTTTTTCAAGTAGTTTAGAACTTTAGTGGAAAATAACACTTGTATATCTATTAAATGTTTAAGAACTGATAATGGTGGTGAATTTACGTCAATGGAATTTGAGAACTATTGCAAGGAGTTTAGGATTGATAGTAATAAAACCACTGCCTATACTACTCAACAAAATGGAGTTGTTGAACGCATGAACAAGACTCTTCTAGAGAGAGCAAGGAGTATGCTTAGTAACACCAATTTGTAGCAGGAACTATGGGAAGAAGCAGTAACTATAGTTTGTTATCTGGTGAATATATCACCGTCAACAACAATAGAATGAAAGATTCCTGAAGAGGTATGGAAAGTTCACCCTTGTAATTATTCTAATCTTAAAGTTTTTGGTTGTGAAGCCTATGTTCTAATTCCGAAACATCAACGTTCTAAATTAGATCCAAAATAAAAAAGGCTTATCTTTATATTGGATATCGTGATGGTATTAAGGGGTACAGGTTGTGGGATCCTACTGCCCACAACATCACCATTAACATAGATGTAATATTTGATGAATCATCTCTCATTAGATCAAATTTAGATGTTCAAATGAAACAAAAAGAAGTACCTAAGTATCAACAGATTCAGTTTGAAACCAATTCAAATACAGATGAAAGTGAACATGAACAAGTTTTTGAAGATGTTCATGAAGATTTTCCTGTAGAGGAAGACATGGTTGATGATAACAATCAACAAATTGTGGATAAGCCACAAACTTCCCTAAGGAGATCTATGCGAGTCATAAATCCTCCAAGAAGGTATGATGATTTTGTTTCGTCGGTTTCTTTGAGTACTAATGATGATGAACCTTCATGCTATCAGGACGTTGTGAAAGGTTATAACAATGATAAATGGAAAGAAGCAATGAAGGTATTAGAGAAGAATGCCACATGGGACTTGGTAGAACTTCCAAGAGACAAAAACACTATAGGTTGCAAGTAGGTCTACAAGCTGAAGAAGGGTGTTGATGATAAGGTGGAAAGGTATAAAGCAAGGCTGGTTGCGAAAGGATATTCTCAGAAAGAAGGTATTGACTTTCATGATATTTTTTCACGAGTTGTTAAGTCTATTTCAATTCAAATTGTGTTAGCATTAGTTGCATTTCTTGATTTGGAATTGGAGTAGCTAGATGTTAAAACTGACTTCTTACATGGAGATTTGGATGAGGAAATTTACATGGAACACTCTGAAGGATTCATTCAGAATCACAGAAAGAAATTTGTTTGCAGGCTCAAGAAATCATTGTATGGTATCAGGCAGTCGCCGAGACAATGGTACAATAAATTTGACTCTTTCATGGCGAGCCATAATTATACAAGGAGTGAGTATGATCATTGTGTATACTTTAAGAAATTGAATAATGGAATATTCATTATCTTAGTATTGTATGTTGAGGACATCCTTTTAGCAAGAAAAATCATAACTGAGATCAACGGGTTAAAGGCTCAAATGGCTAAGATGTTCGATATGAAAGATCTAAGAGCAACAAGGCAGATTTTGGGCATGGATATATTCAGAGACAGGAGGAATGGTAAGATTTGGATGTTACAACAGAAAAATGTTGAGAAGATACTTTTGAAGTTTGGTATGAACGATGTGAAACCAGTTTCAGTTCGTTTGGCTTCCCATTTTAAGCTTTCTTCAAGTTTATGTCCTAGTGCAAAAGAAAAAAATGAATATATATCTCAAATACCATATGCTATTGCAGTAGGAAATCTAATGTATGTGATGGTTAGTACAAGGCCATACATTTCACATGTAGTTGGGGTTGTCAGCAGGTATATGGTAGATCCAGGTAAAGAGCACTGAGCAACAGTGAAATGGGTGCTTCAGTATCTGAGGGGCACAAGTGATTATTGTATCACTTGTAACAGTGGTTCTGAATTACTCTGTAGATATGTTGATTCTGATTTTGCAGGTGATTTGGACAAGAGAAGGTCGACTTCAAGGTATGTATTTACTCTTACAAGTGGAGTTGTTATTTGGATATGAAAGCTACAAAACATTGTTTTTTATCCACTACAGAAGCAGAATACGTAGTTGCTTCACATGCTTGCAAAGAGGTAGTTTGGTTGAAAGGTTTGATTGGTGAGTTTGTAAGGATGCAGGACAAAGTAAAGTTACTTTGTGATAGTCAAAGTGTTATTCACTTGGCTAAGAATCCATCCTACCATAGTAAAACAAAACATATACCTATCAAGTGCCATTTTGTAAGATAGGTCATCGATGAATGTGGAGTCTCTCTTGAGAAAGTGCATACAAAAGAGAACTTCGCAGACATGTTCACAAAACCAGTACTGTTAGAGAAGCTACGATGGTGCTTGGAATCTCTTGGCTTGCAGAAAAGGTGATGAACAAAGAAGGAGCAAGGTATCAGGTTAATTGTTGTCAAGGTGGAGATTGTTAAACGATGACAACAAATTCCCAAGATTAGAATTTTTAGATCTTATAATTCAGTGTTGGTTGTAACTAATGAGACAAAATTGGAGAGCGCTTTCAATAGTCAATTCTTCTATAACTGTGTATTCTTATATATTCATTTTATGCCCGTAGAGGCTGAGCGTGAGTGAAATGAATGGGTGAGCTACTGTAAATCTCCTTGATCTGAATAATAAGACAACCGATGCCTTCGCTTGGTGGACGTAGCCCAAATCTGGGGCGAACCACGTAAATCTCTGTGTTTTTAATTATGTGTGACTATGTTTGGATTATGATAATTGTGTTTCCACCTTTACAATTATAATAATATCAAGGTTAATTTTTTTGGGATATTTGTTAGAAATCCGGAAAGAAATGGGATATTTGTTAGAAATCCGGAAAGAAATTGTTAGATCCTCATATTTGAGTGATTATTGATTATTTATGTATAATCTGAGTGCCCCATGGGTTTTTCAGCATCTTGAATTCATTTCTACATTCAAAAATGGATTTTAAACAACAAAAAATAACGATTTCGTACAAATTTGTGTAGCCAAATTCCAATTTAAAATACCATTTAGTAGAACAATTAAACCACACCCTTTTTATTTTTTAACTTTTTTTTTTTTTTAATTATTGCTTCTTTGGCTTAATTTATTTTTGTTTTTAACATATAATGGAAATTTTAGAATTGATGCTTTTGTGCAATGATACCAATATTGATATGTTCTAATGTGATAATATAAAAAGTATTAATTTATTAGTTTACTATTTTGTAATGATGTCAATATTGATACATCCTACTGTGATAACATAAAAAAATATTAATTTATTACTTTACTATTTTGTTTTAACAATTAAAACTTTGTTATTATTATAATTTAAATTGTTTAATATTGTTGGTTTATAATATTAAAACTTTGTTATTGTTATACTTTAAATTGTTTAATATTGTTGGCTTATAATATTAGAAATACTTATTAACTTTGTTTTATTTTTACTATTAATTAAAAAACGTTAATAATTAAAAATTTGTTATTTTGATAATTTAAATAATTTAATATTATTTATTTAAAAGGAGTTATTTATTATTTTTTGTATCTATTTATTTTTATTATTAATTAAAAAAATATCAATAATTAAAAATTTGTTATTTTGATAATTTAAATAATTTAATATTATTTATTTAAAAGGAGTTATTTATTATTTTTTTATCTATTTTTATTACATATATTACATTTAATAATAATAATATTAATTACTAAAAGTAAAAATAGATATCATTAATTTAGAAAAATGGAAAATGATCTATATATGTAAACCACTTTTATAAAATAATTATTACTAAAATAATTTAAATAATTTAATATTATTTATTTAAAATATTAAAATTATTCATTATATTTTTTTTCTATTTCTATAACATATATTAGAAATATATTATTATATGTTTAATGAAAAATTTTGATTCAACAAATATAAATACAATACTTATTTGGTTTGATAATAATATTAATTTGAAAAGGTGGAAAGGGGATGGAAAAAGATTTACTTAAATTAAGTATAACAACCAACCAAATACCTGTTGATAGTGATATAATTGGGAAGATTATGGTGGGGAAGAAATCAAAGGGAAATCAATTTTTTAAAGATTATGAAGATCGAAGAAATCAAAGGAATCAATTTTTAAAAAGATTATGAGATCCGGCAATATTCACAATAAAACGAAATGAAAACGTATCAACTTGCTCTATTTGCTGTGTATTCATACATGAACAAATTGTGGACGGCAAAAATGATCAAACAAGTGCCGCACGGAAACTATTAGAATGAATGAAAGAATGAATGCTTTGGGAATGTCCAAAAGGACTTTTGTTGGAGCAACCGGTAAAGCAGATTAATAACAGAACAACTCTTCAAAGCAATTTGGCAATGGGTTACTTCTCTAAGTCTCCAATAGCTTGAGACATGGATGCAACATAACGTACAAATATCAACTTCTCATTTTGGAACGATCGAGGTGCTGTTGAAAACCAGAGAATTATGAGATGATATTTCAGCCTTGCCGGGGAATCAAATTAGTAGCTCTCTGAAGGCGAGATGGCATATTTGTGATCCAACTCTCCCCATCAATGAAACTGCTGCTCAAAAACGGTGCCGCCTCCACATCACTGAGTTCACGCGACCATGAAACTCTTCCTTTATTAGTTGCTCCAGGTCCAGAACATTTGTACAGCCCATAAAATACAGTTCTGCACATAGACAATGAAAGCAATAATGTTATTAGAATGGAATTCTCATAGTCCATGCACCCGCGTGCGTTAGATTTTCGGAGTTGGGATAGCAGTAGCTTACGATTCTCTGGTGGGATCCCTCCAATTATCCCATCCTTCGGGGAAGGTAATGTTAGCAATGTAAGTGTAAACAAACACTACTCTCGAGTAGCGTCCCCATGCCCTGCCGAGGTACATTAATCCACCGCCTGTAATCTTGCAATTTAGGAAGGTGTACCCCGTGTCTTCTCCCGGAGAAGATCTCCTCTGGGCTGTAATTGCGCCATTTAGCTCAGGGATTGTGTGTAGATGACATTTCTGCTAATAAACAATGGAAAAAATTGTTTATCAGCTCTGACCTCCGAAACAGAAAAATTATGAAAATACTGTTAATGTCTGTATTTAGTGAATTTACCTCATAGAGAGATTGTCCATCACCACAAATGAAATCGGCGGCACCTTCAATGAAACAGTTTTTAAAGTAATGCCTCCCGCTCTCATCCAACACAGTGTCTTGATACCCCAGAAATCTGCATCCGTAAAAAGAAGAACGATCTCCGGATATCCTCAGTGCCACAGCTTGATCGCCTGGACCATATGAATTCTGCAAAACTCTTTACTTTCAGATAATCTTAACTTTCACTATGACATTACATATAATATTATCAATTGTAACAAGCAAATACCTGGATTGTGATGTATCTGGCCATGAAATCTGAAGCAAACACGGACACCGTTGCGCTGTAATATGTCCCGCCACTCGATTTCGCACTATCATTCCAAGTGATGACGGTGTCGTTGGCACTCGATCCACTCAGAATTATGAATGGTTTCTCTGCAGGAATCGTTACCTTCTCCCTGCTCACATTACGCCACTAACAATTAAGTTTCTCGTAGTAAAAGCCTCGTTTAATCTATAAATATTTTCAGTTCACAATTGCATGAGAAATTTGTAGTGTTCTAGTCATATTGAAATTCGGGGAGTTCATTAATCTCTTACATATAAATGCCGGGTTTAACACGAATTAAGATGAGGTTCTTATTATTCGCTGGAACTGCATTGATGGCGTCCTGCACCGTTGTGAAATCGCCCATGCCCTTCTGCTTAGAGACTACTATAACACTCGCTACATCGATCAGTTTTCGAGACGCCATGAAGTCCTTCTGTCCGTGACTGTCACGCACAGCATGTCGTTCTGATCTACTACCCATAGAATAGGCAGGTTTCAGAGAAAACGCATGCAAGGCTTCAAGGAACAAACAAATAACGACTAATCTCTTACAGTTCGCCATGGAAATAACAACGGCCCTAGATCAAGGCGAGATTTGCAAAGAAAAGATAATATTCCACAAAACATTAAGTAGATAGAAACCAAAACACCTGCATTAGAAATCTATTCAATGTAGGTATATATATGTCAACGGGAGTTTAACGAGAAACCCGCGAAATGGGTTCATAGCCGCCAGAATTGCGGACCTCCTCAAGAAATCCATAGCCGCCGGGCACATGCGATGAATCTATGTACAGAAGATTACAGTGCAAACCAGAGGTTGCTTTCTTCCAAAGCGTTTGACAGGTAGGCGAGGCGGGATGAATGTGACACACAAAAAACATCTCCACGCTTCTCAAATCGTATTAAAAAGTTTAATCGACGAATAGCGTGGCCAACAATCTTCTAGTGAAGCACTGAATACAATCTAAAACACTTCAATTTTCTGTGCGATCTGCAGTTGGGCATGAATTGGACTTTCGTTCCATCGATTCTTATCCACGTTGTCCAATCATGCGTCCTTATCTTCTTTGTCCAATCATGCGACGCAGACACTCGCTGAAACTTAAAATAAGTAAAACTTATTCATTTAAGCGTAAACGCTACTCTCTCCGAGATCTTGTGTCCATGATGCTTCATAGGATGTCTAAACAACGGCGAACCTTCGGATTCATTCAAACGTAAACTCTACTCTCTCACAGTCAGTGATGCTTCACAAACAACTGTGAACCTTATGCACCCGACCAGTACTGGAATTTCAGATACAGTCTAAGTAAAATTTGATGAAGTTCATTTATTTTTTTATGTCACTCATTTTCCACTCCATGCAAATTTGTAAGTTTCAATTTTTTTTTGTTGTTATATGCACATTTAATAAGAATCAGAAATTTATACTAAAAACCTAGTATTAATAAAAACTATAAAAGGAAAGGTTTACGATATTTGAACTCACTTGGATTAAAGTTATTAGGAAGCTTCTTGTTTTTTTTTTCAATACAAAAATATCTCAAAATTAGGAAGCTTCTTGTTATTGTTAAGTGAAAGATGCTTGTTTTTTTAGATTATTCATCATCTTGTCTACCTCCATGGTTTCTTTGATCTTGAAAATTGTCTATGTCCCTGGTTTCTTTGATCTTGAAAATTTTCAAGTTCTAACCATGTAGTGACATTGAATTTTTTTGATGAGAATGTAAGGTCAAAGGAGTGCATCAAATATAATACAATCCAACATCTAGTCCAAACTAGTGGCACATTTGTCAAGATTCAGGAATGACAAATCTGAATTCACACATACAATAGTGTTGGCATCAATATCCCATGGATTAACCTCTGGTGTCTTGGTGGAAATTAATGGGAAAAACCTCAGAAGTTGCAAGACTACACATGCAAGTGGATATTCAATGGAAGGTTACACACTTTAGCTAGAGGAAGCTACTAAGTACCCATAATTTAAATGACAGAACATCTATTTGATAGGTTTAAATTTTTTATATAGGTAAATATTGATGTTTGGATTTTGTATCCACTTATCAAATACTTGTTAAAACCAAAAAAATGTCTTGTGGGAGGTCAAATTCTAGGTTTGATAGGTTTAAAATTTTTATATAGGTAAATAATGATGTTTGGATTTTGTATCCACTTGTCAAATACTTGTTAAAACCAAAAAAATGTCTTGTGGGAGGTCAAATTCTAGGCCTGGCTGAGTGAGTTCTTAGTAATCCTGAGGCACTTGAGGGTGGGTTGTGTTGTGGTGTTTAAAGAGTGCATTAATATTCAAACATAAACTCTAGATGATTATTTGTAATTTCGATGTGCTTGACATCTGACGGTCCATCTTCAGGTGCCACAAATCGAACAACTAGTTGGCACTTGACATTCAACTACCTATCATGCCCAGAGAGGTCATGCTCGAGTCATCTCCAAGACATGTGGTGCTACAATGGTTCCCGCTCGACAGAGGGACCAAATGAAGGTACTTCACAAGACTACACCTCTTCACCTAGATCATGCCCATACTCTTTTCTAGGCTACAAGCTAGTCACACACTTACTCTATGCAACTCACTTGTACACTTAAACAATTCGCGAACACATTCAACATTTAGTCATTTTAAGAAGAAAAGTGTGAAAAGTGTGAAACATAAGAGAGGGACACTTCAGATGTAATGTGGGAAGCTAACACCTCGCTTGTCTTATTATATTGCGAAACAGATTACAATACGATACAATCCAAAGAAGGTTGTGATGTCCTAGTTGGAAAAATTAGGTAGAGTTTCCTGACTCACCTCACACCACATAACTTTCTAGACTCATATATCCATCCCACCCATACTTCATGTCACTCCATCCTTGCTTAGCCTATGATTGGCCCCATTTGCGTCACTCCATCCTTCCATAGGTTGTGATTCTCACCATCTGTGCACCTTCCTTAGACCTAACTCTCCCTTGGTTTTTCTTCTCTTTGCTTCCATGCCTTTAGTTCTTTTCTTAGCTCACCTTCCTTATGTTTTACTTATATAGATACCAACAGTCTCTTTACTTTACCATATCCTCCTCTTGGGTGGTCACGTCTCTTTGGAGACTGATGCACCCCATGGACCAACATGCTTGTTCACTTGGTTGCATCTGTTGAACCCACACACCTGTTTGAGCCGACACACCCTTTCAGACTAGTGTGCCCCATCACCTGGGCATGCCCCTTGGTTTGTGTTACTACATTGTGTCGATTGTCTCCACTTCTCATGGGTGTGCCAATGGAATCAAATCGACCCCTCCAATGTTCCCATGTTTCTAAGGGCTCATGGGTCCACTTCTTGTGTGTGCGCCCAAGTCACCACATCCTTGGTCCAATGCAACCCAAGCATTTTTTGTGTGTTGAAAGGTAAGTGAGGCGCATGTGCCCTTGGGTTTGCATGTCACCATCTTGTGTAAAAGGTAGTCTTTCCCATGCCTCTAAGACAAGTCTCATCCAACTGATCACATAGTCCTTGTATTGTCTGCCCAATTCACCTTCGAGTCTACCCAAGGAGTGCACACACTCGATGGGTGTCATAGAAGGATTTACATCCTCCCCAAATAAACTTGTTGTCATCTTGGAAACTTTTGATTCCTTTGCGTTCAAGTCTTCGTATCACCTCAAGGACTCAGATCTCTCCAAACTATCCTCCTTATCTAATTTTCCCCTCCAATGGACAAAGTAATCATGTTTTGATGCTTGTGAACTCCTATGGTCCTATGTTCCCAGATCTTTTCCACCTCCAACCATGGCTTGTCCATAATCATTCTCCGTGTTCTGAAATGGTAAGCTCGACTTGGATCATCCATGTCTTTCTAGCATGGTGTCAATTGAGTAATGTGAAAGATAGGAGCAACAAAATAAATCTTGGGCATGGAAATACACAGATACGGGAAGGATGGTAAGCTTGGTTATCACAACAAAAGTATGCAGTGAAGATACTCATGAAATTTGGTATGAATAATGTGAAACTGGTAAAATCACTTTGGATTTCCATTGTAAACTCTCTTTAGGTTTATGTCCTAACTGATGAAGAAGAAAGGGTTATATGTCTCAAGTATTATGTGCTTTGTCAGTAGACACATGGAAAAACCAGGTGAAGAGCATGGAAATGGGTGCTTCAAACATAGAAGCACAAGTATCACCTACAATGGTCGTAGTTATTTAGTCTGTGGTTATGATTCATGAGATTTGGACAAGATTCATGAGATTTGGACAAGAAGAGACCTACCTCAGGTTGTCTTGCAAAAATGCAAGGATCTATTGATCCGGATTATTTTCGGCACAAAATGAGAGCAGAGATATAATAAATAAATGCACAGAGATATCGCGTATATCCAGTAATATAATAGAAATATATCAGAGATGCAACCATAAACACAGAGATACAGTAATACACGATTTCTATTAATGAAAGAAATGTACAGAGACTGTAAAA
>SNQJ01S0108771.1:41880-52041 GCA_010110895.2 Picea sitchensis
GAAGAAATCAAAGGAATCAATTTTTAAAAAGATTATGAGATCCGGCAATATTCACAATAAAACGAAATGAAAACGTATCAACTTGCTCTATTTGCTGTGTATTCATACATGAACAAATTGTGGACGGCAAAAATGATCAAACAAGTGCCGCACGGAAACTATTAGAATGAATGAAAGAATGAATGCTTTGGGAATGTCCAAAAGGACTTTTGTTGGAGCAACCGGTAAAGCAGATTAATAACAGAACAACTCTTCAAAGCAATTTGGCAATGGGTTACTTCTCTAAGTCTCCAATAGCTTGAGACATGGATGCAACATAACGTACAAATATCAACTTCTCATTTTGGAACGATCGAGGTGCTGTTGAAAACCAGAGAATTATGAGATGATATTTCAGCCTTGCCGGGGAATCAAATTAGTAGCTCTCTGAAGGCGAGATGGCATATTTGTGATCCAACTCTCCCCATCAATGAAACTGCTGCTCAAAAACGGTGCCGCCTCCACATCACTGAGTTCACGCGACCATGAAACTCTTCCTTTATTAGTTGCTCCAGGTCCAGAACATTTGTACAGCCCATAAAATACAGTTCTGCACATAGACAATGAAAGCAATAATGTTATTAGAATGGAATTCTCATAGTCCATGCACCCGCGTGCGTTAGATTTTCGGAGTTGGGATAGCAGTAGCTTACGATTCTCTGGTGGGATCCCTCCAATTATCCCATCCTTCGGGGAAGGTAATGTTAGCAATGTAAGTGTAAACAAACACTACTCTCGAGTAGCGTCCCCATGCCCTGCCGAGGTACATTAATCCACCGCCTGTAATCTTGCAATTTAGGAAGGTGTACCCCGTGTCTTCTCCCGGAGAAGATCTCCTCTGGGCTGTAATTGCGCCATTTAGCTCAGGGATTGTGTGTAGATGACATTTCTGCTAATAAACAATGGAAAAAATTGTTTATCAGCTCTGACCTCCGAAACAGAAAAATTATGAAAATACTGTTAATGTCTGTATTTAGTGAATTTACCTCATAGAGAGATTGTCCATCACCACAAATGAAATCGGCGGCACCTTCAATGAAACAGTTTTTAAAGTAATGCCTCCCGCTCTCATCCAACACAGTGTCTTGATACCCCAGAAATCTGCATCCGTAAAAAGAAGAACGATCTCCGGATATCCTCAGTGCCACAGCTTGATCGCCTGGACCATATGAATTCTGCAAAACTCTTTACTTTCAGATAATCTTAACTTTCACTATGACATTACATATAATATTATCAATTGTAACAAGCAAATACCTGGATTGTGATGTATCTGGCCATGAAATCTGAAGCAAACACGGACACCGTTGCGCTGTAATATGTCCCGCCACTCGATTTCGCACTATCATTCCAAGTGATGACGGTGTCGTTGGCACTCGATCCACTCAGAATTATGAATGGTTTCTCTGCAGGAATCGTTACCTTCTCCCTGCTCACATTACGCCACTAACAATTAAGTTTCTCGTAGTAAAAGCCTCGTTTAATCTATAAATATTTTCAGTTCACAATTGCATGAGAAATTTGTAGTGTTCTAGTCATATTGAAATTCGGGGAGTTCATTAATCTCTTACATATAAATGCCGGGTTTAACACGAATTAAGATGAGGTTCTTATTATTCGCTGGAACTGCATTGATGGCGTCCTGCACCGTTGTGAAATCGCCCATGCCCTTCTGCTTAGAGACTACTATAACACTCGCTACATCGATCAGTTTTCGAGACGCCATGAAGTCCTTCTGTCCGTGACTGTCACGCACAGCATGTCGTTCAGATCTCCTACCCATAGAATAGGCAGGTTTCAGAGAAAACGCATGCAAGGTTGCAAGGAACAAACAAATAACGACTAATCTCTTACAGTTCGCCATGGAAATAACAACGGCCCTAGATCGAGGCGAGATTTGCAAAGAAAAGATAATATTCCACAAAACATTAAGTAGATAGAAACCAAAACACCTGCATTAGAAATCTATTCAATGTAGGTATATATATATCAACGGGAGTTTAACTAGAAACCCGCGAAATGGGTTCATAGCCGCCAGAATTGCGGACCTCCTCAAGAAATCCATAGCCGCCGGGCACATGCGATGAATCTATGTACAGAAGATTACAGTGCAAACCAGAGGTTGCTTTCTTACAAAGCGTTTGACAGGTAGGCGAGGCGGGATGAATGTGACACACAAAAAACATCTCGACGCTTCTCAAATCGTATTAAAAAGTTTAATCGACGAATAGCGTGGCCAACAATCTTCTAGTGAAGCACTGAATACAATCTAAAAGACTTCAATTTTCTGTGCGATCTGCAGTTGGGCATGAATTGGACTTTCGTTCCATCGATTCTTATCCACGTTGTCCAATCATGCGTCCTTATCTTCCTTGTCCAATCATGCGACGTAGACACTCGCTGAAACTTAAAATAAGTAAAACTTATTCATTCAAGCGTAAACGCTACTCTCGCCGAGATCTTGTGTCCATGATGCTTCATAGGATATCTAAACAACGGCGAACCTTCGGATTCATTCAAACGTAAACTCTACCCTCTCACAGTCAGTGATGCTTCACAAACAACTGTGAACCTTATGCACCCGACCAGTACTGGAATTTCAGATACTGTCGAAGTAAAATTTGATGAAGTTCATTTATTTTTATGTCACTCATTTTCCACTCCATGCAAATTTATAAGTTTCAATTTTTATTTTTATTTTGTTGTTATATGCACATTTGAATAAGAATCATAAATTTATACTAAAAGCCTATTTGAACTCACTTGGTTTAAAGTTATTAGAAAGCTTAGGTTTACCATATTTTAACTCACTTGGATTAAAGTTATATTAAAGTTATAAGTTTTTTTTATTTTTTTTCAATAGAAAAATATCTCAAAATTAGGAAGCTTCTTGTTAAGTGAGAGATGTTTGTTGTTTTTTAAGATTATTCATCATCTTCTCTACTTTTATGGTTTCTTTGATCTTGAAAATTGTCCATGTCCCTGGTTTCTTTGATCTTGAAAATTTTCAAGTTCTAGCCCTGTAGTGACATTGAAAATCTTTGATGAGAATGTAAGGTCAAAGGAGTGCATCAAATATAATACAATCCAACATCTAGTCCAAACTAGTGGCACATTTGTAAGATTCAGGAATGACAAATCTGAATTCACATATACAATAGTGTTGGCATCAATATCCCATGGATTAACCTCGTGCGTCTTGGTGGAAATTGATGGGAAAAACGTGAGAAGTCGCTAGACTACACATGCAAGTGGATATTCAATGGAAGGTTACACACTTTAGCTAGAGGAAGCTACTAAGTACCCATAATTTAAATGACAGAACATTTATTTGACATGTTTAAAATTTTTATATAGGTAAATATTGATGTTTGGATTTTGTATTCACTTGTCAAATACTTGTTAAAACCCAAAAAAATGTCTTGTGGGAGGTCAAATTCTAGACCTGGATGACTGAGTTCTTAGTAATTCTGAGGCACTTGAGGGTGGGTTGTGTTGTGGTGTTTAAAGGGTGCATTAATATTCAAACATAAACTCTAGATGATTATTTGTAATTTTGATGTGCTTGACACGTGACGGTCCATCTTCAAGTGCCACAAATCGAACAACTCGCTGGCACTTGACATTCAACTGCCTATCATGCCCAGAGAGGTCATGCCCAAGTCATCTCCAAGACATGTGGTGCTACAATGGTTCCCGCTCGACAGAGGGACTAAGTGAAGGTACTTCACAAGACTACACCTCTTCACCTAGATCATGCCCATACTCTTTTCTAAGCTACTTGCTAGTCACACACTTATTCTATGCAACTCACTTGTACACTTAAACAATTCATGAGCACATTCAACATTTAGTCATTTTAAGAAGAAAAGTGTGAAAATTTTGAAACATAAGAGAGAGACACTTGAGATATAATGTGGGCAGTGATGCTTAACACCTGGCTTGCCTTATTATATTGCGAAATAGATTACAATACGATACAATACAAAGAAGGTTGTGATTTCCTAGTTAGAAAAATTAGGCAGAGTTGTGTGACTCACCTCACACCACATAACTTTCTAGACTCATATATCCATCCCACCCATAATTCATGTCACTCCATCCTTGCTTAGCCTATGATTGGCCCCATTTGCGTCACTCCATCCTTCCATGGGTTGTGATTCTCACCATTTGTGCACCTTCCTTAGACCTAACTCTCCCTTGGTTGCTCTTCTCTTTGCTTCCATGCCTTCAGTTCTTTTCTTAGCTCACCTTCCTTGTGTTTTACTTATATAGATACCAATAGTCTCTTTACTTTACCATATCCTCCTCTTGGGTGGTCACGTCCCTTTGGAGACTGATGCACCCCATGGACCAACATGCTTGTTCATTTGGTTGCATCTGTTGAACCCACACACCTGTTTGAGTCGACACACCCTTTCGGACTAGTGTGCCCCATCACCTGGGCATGCCCCTTGGTTTGTGTTACTACATTGTGTCGATTGTCTCCACTCCTCAAGGGTGTGCCAATGGAATCAACCCGACCCCTCCAATGTTCCCATGTTTCTAAGGGCTCATGGGTCCACTTCTTGTGTGTGCTCCCAAGTCACCACATACTTGGTCCAATGCAACCCAAGTATTTTTCGTGTGTTGAAAGGTAAGTGAGGCGCATGTGCCCTTGGGTTTGCATGTCACCATCTTGTGTCAAAGGTAGTCCTGCCCATGCCTCTAAGACAAGTCTCAGCCAACCGATCGCATAGTCCTTGTATTGTCTACCCAAATCACCTTCGAGTCTGCTCAAGGAGTGCACACACTCGATGGGTGTCATAGAAGGATTTACATCCTCCCCAAATAAACTTATTGTCATCTTGGAAACTTTTGATTCCTTTGCGTTCAAGTCTTCCTATCACCTCAAGGACTCAGATCTCTCCAAACTATCCTCCTCGTCTGATTTTCCCCTCCAATGGACAAAGTAATCATGTTTTGATGCTTGTAAACTCCTATGGTCCTATGTTCCCAGATCTTTTCCACCTCCAACCATCGCTTGTCTGCAATCATTGTCCGTGTTCTAAAATGGTAAGCTCAACTTGGATCATCCATGTCTTTCTAGCATGGTGTCAATTGAGTAATGTGAAAGATAGGAGCAACAAAATAAATCTTGGGCATGGAAATACATAGATACGGGAAGGATGGTAAGCTTGGTTATCACAACAAAAGTATGCAATGAAGATACTCATGAAATTTGGTATGAATAATGTGAAACTGGTAAAATCCCTTTGGATTTCCATTGTAAGCTCTCTTTAGGTTTAATTCCTAACTGATGAAGAAGAAAAGGGTTATATGTCTCAAGTATTATGTGCTAGTAGGAAGTTTGATGATTGCGATTAGAAATGGTCAACGTTTCACAAGCAGTTGGTCTTGTCAGTAGACACATGGAAAAACCAGGTGAAGAGCATGGAAATGGGTGCTTCAAACATAGAAGCACAAGTATCACCTACAATGGCCGTAGTTATTTAGTTTGTGGTTATGATTCATGAGATTTGAACATGATTCATGATATTTGGACAAGAAGAGACCTACCTCATGTTATGTCTTGCAAGAATGCAAGGATCTATTGGGTAAGTTTGGACAGGTACAAGATGTGGTGTTTTGTGGTGGTCAAAGTTTGTGTGATGTGGTGTTTTGTGGTGGTCAAAGTTTGTGCATTTGACTAAAGGTCCAACTTATAAAAATGGGACAAGTGCATCGGTTTATTAGAAAGGTTATTGATGGAGGCAGAATAGTCCATACTTGAGTGAATCATGTAGGCATGTTCACGTAATGGTATTGTTAGCAAAGTTGCGGAGGTGTGATGGTGTTTGACTTCTCTTGGCTTGCAGAAAAGGTGATGAATTAAGGGCATGATATATCAAGTAAATTGTTGTCAAGATGGAGATTCTTGGAAACATACCAACGAATTTCCCATGCGGTCACATGCACATGCATGCAGCTATAATAAGAATGTGCATGCATGCACTCTTCTGTGAACATAGTGTGTAAGTGGTGGATCTAATTATAATCAGATAGTCTAACATGTTTGAGAGATGCTATATATATGAGCATACCCATGGAGGTGAGAGTGCAATGTGTGTAGAGTGTGTGAGCAAGACATAATACACTGTGGAGTACAACGTGTCTGTGAGGAGAATATGATTGTATGTATGTGCTGGCTATTGTAATTGTCCCTTGAATAATAAGAATACACAATATCATTGCCCCATAAATTGTGATTGCTGTTGTGTTGTGTTTTGTTTGATGTTATTAGTTTTATGCTCAACTGGCCACTTAAGAAGTCCATACAAATGAACATGAGTTCACGGCTCAGCTTACCTCATACCTACGCAGAAAGACACTCGCTAGCTAGAATAGTCACTTTATGATTTCTCATTGTGGTAGTTATCGAGAATAATTTGATCGGCAGAATCACAGTTTGAATGTTTGCGGAGTACATCACAAGTTGTAATCCTATTGACAATCGTTCGTGAATTGGTAGCAAAATTATTACTAAATATGTAATTTACTTGCTCAAAAGATGAACGATATCATAATATCCTATTCGAAAACAATCATTGATGAATTGGTAGCAAAACTATTACCGAATATTAATTTACTTTGCCCAAAAGATCGGCGATACAATAATATTATACTGCAAAACAATCGCGTGTGAATTGGTTGCAAAATTATTACTGGTTATGTAATATAATTACGCAAAAGATGAGCGATATCGTAATATTCTATTTGAAAAATGGATTTCAAGGTCGTCATGACAAGAGGAAAAATTCGCATGGTGCGCCGATCGAGGCGATGTTCAGATTCAGACAACGGCTATAGCTAGGGGGGCGCTGTTAAAAATAAGATAATTATGCGATGATTTTTAGGTCATTTCGTGGAACCAAATTGACAGCTCTTCGTAGGCGCAAGGCAGAGATTGCTTTCTTAGGAGTAGTTGGACATGCGGAGGAGGCCCGTTGTAATCTCCACCGAATAGCGTGGCCAATAATCTTCTGGATAAGCGTTGAATACAATGTGAGAGTCTGGATTCCGTTTAAATTTTGCATTTGGTATTGTAAAATGCACTTCTTTCGATTTATGTTTCATATTGTATTTGTAGCTAACACCCAATTATTCAGACACAACTTTAAAATATGTTTATAACACACCAAAGTACGGAAGAGTATGAAGAGTATATTTTTAGAGTGCAACATATTCTAACATTTTTTTATTTTTTTTGAAAGTAACTATTTTTTTTAATCTCAAAGTATGGCTGTGGTTGTATCTGTACAACGTCGCGACTGAATATACATTTTTATATGGACACTAAATTCTAAATCATGTATATATACTTTCTCAGTCGAGTACACATTTTTCCTTATAATTAACATAAACTTACGTTTTCAGATTTTAGCGTGTAATTAATATAAATTATTTTTTACGTTCATAAACTTCCCCTATTGGAATCGATGAATTAATCATTTTTTTAATTACAAGATTAGATCTGATGGTTCAGAATGTAAGATGTTAACATATTTTTAAGTCTTACCTCTGAATCAATAAATCAAATTGACATAATTAACTAGAATTTGTCTATTCATCATATTTACTTTTTGACTTTTTACTAAAAATAATTAACTAATTACTACACTGAATTATCAATCAATTGCCACATAGCATAATAAATAAATCCAAACAATATTACTTGAATTTCATTTTTCATTTAATTATTTGGGTAACCTGTCATTTACCTATTCATTTAACATTTGTAAGTGGCCTGTCCATTCATATATTGGTCCTTCTACGTTGACGGATCGCTACTTATAATACCTGATAAGTCATGCATTTGGAACCTGTTAGGATCGCTCATGTATTTTTAGCCTATTGAATATACAACTCGGTCTATAAATCAAACACCCTGGATCGCTTCATCATTGAACTGGATTGCTGCATAGAGGAGTATTAGTTTCTATTGTGAATCAGACTTCTTAAAACTAATCATTAACATCATAGATTTTTTGTTTTGTTGTATTAAAATTGTTTATTTTCTAAGATAGTATACAATTTATTGTGAGTCAGATTTCTTAAAACTAATCATTAACATTATAGATTTTTTGTTTTGTTATATTAAAATTGTTTATAGATTTTTTGTTTTGTTGAAATTGTTTATTTTCTAAGATAGTATACAAATTTGTGGATTGAAAACTTATTTGTAGAATTTATATAAAACAATTCTCATTTATGTTTTGTTATATTAAAATTGTTTATTTTCTAAGATAGTATACAATTTTGAAAACTTATTTGTAGAATTTATATAAAACAATTCTCATTTGTTTATAATGCATGTTTATGTTTATAATGCATGTTTAGTATTAGAAAACTTGTATTTTATAAATTCTCCCCGATTTTTTCCAGGAGATTCAAGAATCAAGAAACCTCCGTTTTTATGTATTTCTACCCAGAACCAATAAATTCATGATTTCGATTTAATATATATCAGCATTTTGGTCTAAAAATAACGTAATAGAAAAAAAAATTCCCTTTGAGCACGATGGATCAACGTTCTTTTATTTTTTTTCCTATGCCTGGGCGGGGTTTCTTTTATTTGAGTGAGGTTTTTAAAAAAAAATTCATGAGCCTGAGTAGGGTTTGAACTAATTTTAAAGGTTTTAAAGCGGGTAGGGTTTGAAATAATTTTAAAAGTTTTAAAGCCGATACCAGCCTACTTTGCGGCTGTGATAATTAAATTAATTTTATATTAGATATGGTTATATTAATATTTTTAATTTAGATATTAAAAATTAAATGTCAAATTTATCTTATTCTAATTAACAAATATTATAAAGAAAATATAAAAAAAACTCAAATATATTAATATTTTTAATTTAAACATTAAAAATTAAATATCAAATTTATCTCACTTGTCCTACAAACAAAATATAAAAAAAAGTTAATGAGAAATAGTAAAATTTTTTAAAAACTACAATTGTTAAAATATATTTAATGGTGCTTATAACACATTAAGAAGCTATATTGAATAATGTGATACTATGCAATTATTAATATTATTATTGTATATAAATTTTATATTTAAAAAAAATTGAAGTAACTGTAATGAGGTACATAAATTATAATAAATTTAAACTAAAAATAAATTAATATCATATTTTTTTAATTAATTATTATTTTAAAAAAAAGAATTTGTTGTCTTGAAATTTTTTTTCTATATGAAAATGTGTAATTCCTTTCATGTTTAGTATGAAATTGATATTTAATATTTAAAAATTTGTTCTAATATAAACTATAAATAAATTATTTCAAATTCTATTTTATGTAAAATGATTTTAAATGAAATTTATATATATGAGATAAAATCATTACAAATAAAAAATTTAATAATTGACTAATAAGTATCATAGAGATGTGTAATTCTTTATGTGTTTAATATGGAGTTAACACATGAAATTTGAAAAATTATTAATAATAATAAATTTCAAACTCAATAATACATAAAATATTTCAATTTCTTTTTATGTAAAATAATTTATATCCACTTTATATAATAATCTATTTTTAAGGGTAAAGTCTACCAAGGTATACATACCCTACCCCCCTCTGGATATAGATATAGATATAAAATAATTAAAAGTAAAATAATTTTTATTTTTTTTTAATTTAAAGCATAAATAAAATATTTCAATGTCTACTTTAACTACATATTTTAATATCATCTTTTGCTTTCTACTTTTAAATATAAGGAAGATGTGTAATTTTCTTTTCAGGAAACTTTTTTTTTGAAGTAAAAGTTGTATTACCTCAAATAATCAAATGAGTACAGATAGAGAAGGTTGTAGCTAGTGCCAAACAAATGGAAACCATAACTAGCCTCAAGCTCTGAAAAAAACATCCATATCTGCATCTAGATACATATATTATGAGATACAAAAAACTAAAAAAGCTGCTAATCTGGTTCGAGGCCAACATAAGTATGAAACGATGCCTATTTTGAACAAAAAAAGACAATATATGGAAATTTCATACACTAGAAGAGTCTGAATTTCCATCACCATGTGGGGGGTATGGACAAGTCGTAGCAAATGAAAAAGGATGATA
>SNQJ01S0108771.1:52100-68755 GCA_010110895.2 Picea sitchensis
GGGCATTGCCTCTTCCATAACTAGACAACTCCAAGTCTCCTCCATCGTCGGGATAGGAGAGGCACCTACATCTCGAGGGGAATTGACAAGAGGATTTTGCATATGTGTAGAAGTGATCAACTAGGAATCCAGTGGAGACTGGGGAGGAACCAAAGGGAACTCCTCTTCGATTAAGAATGGTCCCCAGTTTTCCCCATTCCAATTCTAAGCTATGGAGGGAAATTCACTAGAGGGCGAATTAATGGAGGCCGAACCAGTAAGAGGTAGTGAGGCAGGTGAAGGTGGCAGATCTTGGCGAATGCAATGAGTCATATAGCTATAGTAGGTCTAGCCTCACTTCGGCTTGCCCCTCTAACGAGACATTGAGACCGAGAAATGATCAAAAGGCCAAGAGGAAAGGCACAAGTGAACCCGAGAGCCGTAGGATAGGAAAACCACTGACACAGAGGAGGATATAGCCCACAAATCCCAAATAAATAGTGAAGAGAAAAATCCATGCCTTATCTCCGCTAAATTACCAATTCTGATCATGAAAAGCACAATTAAGATTGATTTGAAAACACTCATCCTCCTCGTACCAGCTCAAATTCATCCCGACACCCTACCAAATCTACACATTAAGTTTCCCACGCGACCCAGGCTCCCCTCCACAATCACAACGTTAATGCTTTGCATCTGAGTAAAAGGAGGGAGGGAGGTTGCAGATGGTTGCATTAACATTGCTAAGCACATGTGTTCCATCTTTCACCCTATTAGTGGAATGAGGAAGATGTGTAATTACTTCAATACTTAATATGGATTTGATAGTAAATAAAGTATAAGGGTATTGAAAGTAAAACTAGCTTAGTAGATCGAATTTTAACTTAGAATATATAATGTGTCAAGAGAGATCAAATTCTTTGAGATGATAACCTTTTTTAAAATACTAAATTCAAGAAAATATTTACATTTTGAAGGATTGTATGCCTCTCTTTATATGATATAGATCTAAAATTAGTATAAATGTAAGTTGATTGATAATAAAAATTATTATATTTACATGAAGTATAAACCCATCTCTAAATATATATCAATTTTCAAAAAAACACAAAATTACATTAAAGAAAAACATAGAAACTAAACTCTGTTTTAAATGGGAGAATTTCCAAATGAAGTTATAAAAGAAAAAAATTAATGCATGCATGGGATTTAAAAATATATATGATTTTCATGATTATTAAATTTTATGGTTGAATTAAAATAATATATGTACATAATTATTAAATATTTGCATTGTTTATATCAGAAAAATTAAATTATAAGATTAAGTTGTAAAAAACATAAAGCAGGTGGGGATTATAATTAATGAGGTTAAATAATTGTCAATTTGATGATATGTAGTTTTAGTAAAAATTACATATTTAATGTGTGTAAAGAGTAATTGAAAGTAAAAATATATTATTAAAATATTTTTAGATTTATTTCTGAGTATGAGGAAGATGTCTTACTCTTTCCTTGTGTTTAAGATGATGTTGAGTATGGAAAGAATTATACATTTTTCAATGTTTGAGATAAACAAAATATTTTTCACTATATTATTATATTATTAATTTTTAATGATTTAATTATAAAACAATTTAAAATCAACAAATTGCATTTATTTAAATAACTATTTAGTAATATTAAATTAGTACATATTTAAGATAGAATAGAAGTGAATTACATATTAATATTAAACAAAATGAAAAAAATCTAAATAAAAATATGAGAAAATATAATACAAAACACTCTAAATAAGAAAATAATATATATATATATATATATATATATATATATATATATATATAAACATAAACATATGGGATGAGCCCATATTCTCAAACAAATTTATATAATAAAAATTATTATTTTTTTTTTTTTTTTTTTTTTTTTTTTTTGGTTATAATTTTTTTTTAAATGAGAGTACGATGTACTGGGACAACTAGTGTAGTTTTATTTTAATCTTAACTAGTAATTATTCATGTGTTGGAGAAATCAAATCCCTATAAATACAAAATATTTCTGAATTTTTTTAATCTAAAAATGGGTTTCACATCAGAAAATTTGATGCCTATCAATATCGGTAGATTTGATACCTATCAATGTATAATACTTACGAATTTAAGATGAACATGTGCGAATTTTTATTCCTTGAACAACTCTATATAATCTATGAATAACTAACCTGCGTATAACGTATAAGTAGCTCACCTGAATGGGAGAATTAAAACCAATAATAATCCTTCAAATGAATAGAGGAATGCGTTTCAAATTTCATCCGAAAGTGAACTATGACAGCAATGAATCTTTTAAAACGTACAATTTCCTTTCGGTGAAAGCAGCTGATAAAGCAAATCAATGAGAGAGCTATGGAAACAAATTTGCTATTCAATGCCATTGGCCGATGTGCCGGTTCACTTGGAGCAGTCTTCACTGCAGCTTCAAACGATGGATACAGCGTAACTTATAAATATCAACTGGCTGCTTAAGAAGTCCATACGAGTGAACGTGACTTTCCCGTTCAGGATACCTCATACCCACGGACAATGACCGTGGCTACTTAGAGTAGTCATCTTATAACTTTCTTTCAATATGGTAGTTACGAAATTGTTAGTCATCTTATAACTTTCTTTAGAATTCAGTGTGGTAGTTACCAAATTGGTTGTCTCCTTTTACATACTAAAGGAGACAACACAGTTACAAGAAGTCAAAGATCAAGAACACAAACAACAATTCATAGAGATACATTTGGAAGAGTAATAATGAGAGTTGAACAGCCAACCAAAACATAAGTAAAAATAAGACACCACTAATCATCATATAGGAAATGTGAACCATAGTGAGAATCTACGGGTTACATGGACATGTATGTAAACATGACTAACTATTACAACATGTTGTAGCTAAATGCAACATGCATGATATGTGGGGACAGACCTCACAATATTACTTTATTGCTTTTCATGAGTCTTGAGGATAGTGCATGGGGTGATAACCCAATGCAAAAAAAAGTACATTTTTGTAAGAGAGAAATCCCAATAGAGGTTGCATTGGGAGATTATACATATGTAAAAGAAAATATATTGATAACACTTTAGGCATGAAATTGTTGTTAGGTTTTCATGGTGTGCACACTTTCAAGTTTGACCAACTATAGAATATAATGTTAGATTCTAAGAAGAAGGCAAAGTTAAGTGTTGGGAAAAGGACACCAATAGTTGTCACAATTGGATAAGAGATTATGAATGACATTAAAGGGGAGATTGTACGAAAAACTAGGGTGGAAATAAGTTGAAGGCTACATTGATAGATGTTTTGATGTCCATGTTGAATTGATTTATTTTCTATGGGTGAAATGATATGAAATGTTGTTTAATGATAAAGATACTCCACAAAATTTCTCATGATATGATGATTAATTAACCCATGTGCTAGTGTAACTCTACATATTACATTGCATGTATCTATGTTTTGCATATATGGAGCAGATATAATAGCTCTTGGACATGTGGGGTGCGCTCTTCCTACTATTTGAGAAAGAAGGCACCTAGTTTTCATGGCCATAGTAAGCATAGTGTGACCAAGGTGATGACAAGCCTTATCATATCATAAAAAGGAAAGTTCAAGAAAGGAAAGAGCATGTACATATTTTTCCTTTAACCTCATAAAGGAAAACACCTCATCCTTGACTTCACCCTTTTCTATATGAACTAGCCCCTATAGTTGTTCAAACACCTCCTTGAAGTCCTCATTTTCTATGTATGCCTCTTTGTATGTGTCATGGGTAAAAGGCTCAAGTGTGCATCAAAGTTCCCAAAGCTATAATCTTGGATGTGGGTGGTTGTGAAAGAATTTGTCTACCAACTTATTTTTGCTATGCTTATTATATTTGATGACTAGATGAAATTGTTGTAAAAATATTCAACAAACTATACATTACAAGTGTATAGTTTGTTGTAGCTTACTTTGGGCCCACAAATGTGCAGAGGATAGTGATTTTATTATTGGATGATGTCACTTCCCATTAGATAATGCTTTCACTTCTTGACAGTATGAACTAGGGAATATATATCCTTAACATAGGTAGGGTAGTTCAAGAATCCCCAGCAAATTTTTAGAATGATAGAATACCGACCTTCCTCCTTGCATCAAAATAGCTCCCATAGCTACCCACTTGCATTTGTCTCCACTTCAAATTGCAGAAAGGATTTGGTATGATGAACAGTGAATTAATGATCCTTTATTTCCATCTCATCAAAATGTTTTTTTGTTGATTCTTCCTCCACTGAAAATTCTTACCATTGGCTATTATGGTTTGGCGTTGTACGACTACTATTGAAAATGAAGCTATAACTACAAGTATTTTTCTTCCACAAAAAAGCACCTAAATTCAATGACATTTGTAGGAGCTAACCATTTCATGACGCCTCTATCTTTGCGGGGATCTATCATAGGCTCCCCTTCAGCGATCACGCCCCAATACAACAATGACTACTAAGAAAACTCAGATTTATTGAATTGGCAATGGTGCTTTTTCAGAATCTCTAACACATGTGTAAGATGTGATATGTGCTCCTCGTGAAAATTGAGCTATAAATCAATATATAAAATAAACAATAACCTTTCCGATGAATCTAGATAATGACATAAAACATTATTCATTAGTCTCATAAATGTAGTTAGTTTATTGCATAAGCTGAACAAAATAACCAACCACTCATTATAAACCTTTCCTTGTCTTGAAGGAAGTCTTCTATCTTTTCTTTATTCGTACCTAGTGATATCTTGATTCCAAATCCAACTTAGTAGAAGAACTTGACATGTTGTAGTGTTAGGATATTTAGACACTTGAGGAGTTAGTTAGATCTACTTGGTCTAATGTATTGTTAGGTAAAATTGTGTTTCTTATTGTGTTTCTTAGTATGCATTTGTGGTTAGAAAATCCGGCCGATATGTTCCCGATATAGGGTGATCCAATGATTCATATTCTCCTTGATACTAACTTGACCATTGATCAGGTAGCTTAACACCGATTGTTCCATGATCTCTATTATTTAAGAGCATGGAGGTCGTCTAGATGATCAATTGGCAGAAAATCTGCTATTTCTCTTTTACATTAATAAACTTCTCCAAGTAGTTGCATTGGTTGGAATTAAGTGGATGTTTTTCTGTAGGGGTTTTACCACGTGAAAACATCGTGTGTTGATCTTTGATCTAGTTATGTAAGTGGTTCTTGAAGGTGTTCATCCTATGTTGGAGTACCTGTGTTATTAGAACATGGTATCGAACTTTGTTGAAGACCCTCTCCTAATGTAAGGTCGAGATCATTGGAGGTGTCTCATCTCCATTTTCTATCATTTATGTACATTTTTTGGGCTGAGAGGACTGTTCAATTTCTTTTGGAGCACTCATTTTAGTCAAGATTGTTTTTTGTTTCACTCAAAAGAGTTTATGTTTTCCCAAGATACAACCATTTCGGTCAGATCCAAAGGTATAAATCCCGAATACACCATTTTTAGATTTTGGAGGTATCCTTTTGGTTTTATTTTTGGTTTTGTATTATTTATTTCGGGTTGCTTCTCTTTTAGATCTGTATATGCTCTTTTCTCCATGCCTTGTGAGATCTCGGAAAATCTGACAGAGATAGGAAGGAGTGCATCTTAGAATACTTGAGATCAACCCTTGTTGTCATCGAGAAGGCGAAATGTTTGTCTTGTGTGAAAATAGGTTTTTTTTAGCACGCTCTCCAAGGCCTTATTTTTCTTCAACAACAACAAAAACACCCCCAATTCTCTTCCTAAAAAATACAACATGTTTTTCTTGAGACAACTTTTGGTTAAAAGTTGTCTTATTAGTAAGAGGTCTTGAGTTCAAATTCTCTCTTTTTGTTACTTTTTTGAAAAGTTCATTTTCTAAAATTGCAAAGTGTATTTCATTTCAAGTATAAAGTGAATCATTATAAGTGGCAATATTTTATTTTAGAGTTATTTATTTTGCATGCAACTTTTCTTTTATAAATAACTTCATTGTAAAGAGATTCCCCACTTCTCTTTATCAAAGTGGATTACTTCATAAAACAACTTACACTATCATGGTCCTTGGTTCTTGTTTATGCATTTTTAAAATGGCATAACTCCCACATCCAAAGTCCATTTTAGTGCATTTTTTTCCACAACTTGCCGGAGATATTTCCATCAAGATCTTAAGTTTTAGGTTTTAAATCCATATTATCTATTGTATGGTTTCTACAGTAATCTCTTTCTTACGACACCAACTACTTCCAATGGAAAAGTCATATGGAAGATTTATTAAGAAGTAAAGGCATGGATTAGCAGGAAAGAAAAAACACCCACTAATGATGATAGGCGTCAAAATGGGATAATGGGTAAAAGCATGTGGACTAATATGAATGTCCATCTCTCATGATTTAAGGTTCCACCTTAAAGGAATTGATGACCACGAAGTTTAAGGACAAGATTGAATTTGTGTTTGGTAAATATTATTCGAGCACAACAGTTAGAAAATCAAGTAATGACCTTAATTCCAAGTGATTTTATTTCCTTGGAGACTATCTATCAAGGTTTAAAACACTCAAAATTTTATGTCAAGAATGTAAGATAAAAATGGAGGAAGATCATTACATCTATCTTATTATTTCTAAGATATGTAGTGCATGATACACGTGTTTGTATCTACCTTTATGCCATGGAAGAGGCTCGAGGGAAATCTTATAAAATAGCCACTCTCCTTTTTGTTCTTCTTTTATTAGAGAGGAGATAAGCTTGTACAACTTGAAGCGATCAACACTGCAGGGTACTTCAAATAAAGCCTTAGTTGCCCAACAAAAGATAAACCCAAGTATCCCAAAGCAACATCTTTCACTTCACAACAACAAGCAACATAAGGGTCCCAAGCTCGGATAGCTTCTACTCCTAATGGTGAAAAATGAGCAAAATATAAAAATAAGAAAGATTAATAGACATTGCAACTTTGTGATAAAGATGAGTCATGATGAGTCCAAATGTTTCCAAGATGATGGTAGCTTTATAAACAGCGATGAAGAAGCACAACATCAATCTGACTCTACTTCTTCTTCTTCTTCTCATGGACATTCACTTTCCACTTTTGGTTTCTTCAATACAACTACTTCTTCTTAGATGAGTGGCTTATTGTTTATGGAGAATCTTATCATATAGCTAAGGATAAATAAATATTTTTTCTACTCTAAATGAATGTAAGAACAAGAAAATATTTGTTGGTAATCATTAGATCTCTTAGTGTTGTAGGATCTGGAGCAATTCAAGTAGATAATGGTCATTCAATGATGTATTATGTGTTCTAATTCTTTCTTATGTAATTATCGACATATCAAATCCACCGCGTTCCGAATTGAAGGTAAAACCATAGAGTTTTCACCTCACAAAGTTGTAATCAAGGATCTAAAATATCCTAAGAATGTTCTTTACCCATTTGGAATTGATGATATTACCGGTTGTACAAGTTTGAGAAATTTTGGTCATCATCTTTTTCATCGAGTTTTTTTTCTCATGGCGATGACTTGAGCAAAAGGTGGCATGTGTAGTTTGGTCATCTAAACTATAAGCTAATTCTGTATGCTTGATGTAATCCTTGGATGGTGTTGGTCTTCACGTTTCATGTAGAGATGGTGTTTGTGCCGGTTGTGTTGTCAACAAACATCATCAAGATGGTGCAAACATGCCTCTTAGCACACCTAGGGCCCTTTGCAACTTGTTCCTGATGATTTGTGTGGTCACTTTCTTCTCCTTCTTTTTGCAGGTGCAAGTATTTCTTAACTTTCATTGATGGGATTTTTCCAGCGTACTTGGGTTTGCAACAAGAACAACGACAAGTTTTGGCCTACTAGGCCCTTGTAGATAAGCAATCTAGACATCAAATTCAAGAGTTAAGAACATATAATGGAGGAAAAAATGTGAACAATAATTTTACAAGTTCTTGCACTACAAAGGGCATCCAAATGCAACCTGTTTCATATACACATTAACAAAATGGTGTTGTTGAGAACCGCACATTAAAAATGGCTAATTGTATGATCTAATTTAAGGGATTAAGTATTCATTATTGAATGGAAGCTGTTACATAGTAAATCACACTCCACAAAGGATCTTAAAAATATAACACCTGAATAAGCTTGGAATAAAATTAAACCGGATGTAATTCACTTCCACATGTATTTGGCGGTATAGCATGGGCTCACATTTTTTATGAGAAAAGGAAAGTGTTGTAGCCTAAAAGTGAGAAGTGTATATTTGTTGGTTGTGCTGAAGATGCCAGGGTCAGGCACAACTTCCAATACATTATTAGAAATTATTATTAGAAGAGATGTTAGAATTTGATAAAATCCTGTGACTCCGATCCTAATTCGGTGATTGTGCCTTATTTGGCCTATGAGCCATGTTCAACGTTTGTTCCATATTATGTTCCTATTATGTTTCTTCTGGCAGGATGATATGGAGGATGAAAATCCACATCCACATTCTCACCTTCCTCCAAATGACTCCATTAAACATGAACCTGAACCAACACCAACAACACAACTTCCTAGATGGGTCCATACAACACGAGAAGCAGTTGGTGGTCTTGTCGTTGATCGCCGGATCAGCGTCAAACTCACGATTCAACAAGCCTCTTCTCTTTTTGGCTCAAGCTTTGAAGACTAATGATCCAGAGACATTTGGAAGCTTTAGGTCATCCAGTTGGGATACAACAATGAATGAGAGTATGCGTTCTTTAATGGAAAACAATATTTGGGATCTTATACCTCTTTCAAAAGGAGGAAAACTTGTCGGATGTAAATGGGTCTACCATAGTGGTATGCATCTAATGGAAGTGTTGAAGACACAAAGCTCAGTTAGTTGCAAAAGTTAATTTGAATGAATTGACTATAATGAAACTTTTTCCCACAATAGAAAAATGAATTCCATCCACCTTGTCTTTGCCCTTCCTGCCTCACATAAAAGGGAGGTCCATCAAATGCATGTTAAATCCCCGCCTTGCATGGAGATTTGCAAGAAAAATATACATGGAACAACCTCATTTATCATCGGGAATGAATCTAGCCTTGTTTGTGCCTTAATAAATCTTTATGGTCTTAAGAAAGCTCCGAGCTTGGTATGCTAAAATAGACAACTTTCTTATTGACCTGCTGGATTCTCTAGATTCCATTCGATCCTAATGTCTATACTAAGAAAGTAGGAAACCATGTCATAATCCTTGTATATTTGATGACCTTATCCTTACAAGTAGTGACTCAAAACTTTTTAAACCATGTGAAAACCAAACTTAGAAAGAAATTTGAAATAGCCAGGACTTAGTCTTTTGCACTATTGTAATCACTCATGCTTGACAAAACTTTAATCTTTGAGGACACTTGTACTTAAGTGATGGATTCGATGATAGAACCATAGCCTTGATTATGATGCATTAAGTTACTTGTGTGTGTGTGTGTGTGTGAGGGTACTACATTGATGTAGGCCAGTCTGTGACTTCGGTTCATTGAGTGTCACGGTGGGACCATGAGGATCTGAGAGGCATCGGTCTGGAGCTGGACTTTCAGTTGGGTGAGAGTGGGCTATTTAGTTGTTTCATTTACAATGATATTGTGTGGTTTGATGATACTATTGATTTCATGATATGTTGTTGACATGATCGACATGATGGTTGATGATGCCGGTGACGATAAATTGCCGACCAGACTCATATGGAATGGGGCCTGAGTTCAGTGAGAGAGATTGAGGAGAGTGTGGCAGCAGCCACAGGCTATTAGCACTCCCACCATGGCACCGGCCTTGGGTTAGATTACCTAGTTGAGAGGATCCTGATCTTGAGTGAGGCATTGCGGCAGATAGCTCGCGATGATTCTAAGAAGCGGCATAATAAAGGCGGTGCTTATTCCTTAATTCCCTTAGTCTCCCACAAGGTCCCAGTAGTGTTGAATCCGGGGTTATAGAGTCTGTCCAGTCAAATTGTTGGTGGCACCCTTGGAGCTTACGTGGTACATCACGAAGACACGTCAGCATAAAGAAATTTAAGTGTGGTGGCACCCTTTAGACATGTGGTGCATCTGAAGAACATAGGTACCAAAGAAATACAAGTCGGCCGAGTGGCACCCTTGGAACACGTGGTGCATCTGGAAGGGCACATGTGAGGCTAAGCAGGCGATGACACCCTTGGAATTGCGTGGTCGTCTTGTCATGGATGATGATGATGAGACAACCTAGATGACCCTAAGACATGCGCCTAATAAAAATTCTTAAAACGACTCCCCTAATTAAATTTATGCATGTATTTCAAATCAAAACCTAAAATTAAAACATCTCTAGGTTAAATTTGACAAGACCTAAGAAAAAATTCTCTGAAATAAACCTGGGAAATTAAACTAGAACCCTCCTGGGTGTTAATTAAGTCTTCTTAAAAGTAAGGGGGTAAAAGTAATGGGGAATTAAATTAAGTGAAACCAAAAATGACACTAAATGATGAAGAAATAAAATTTATTAAGTGTGGGAGTATAAAGCTAGGAATTTAAAATATATTGAAAGATTAAAAACCGCATTTATCTTTTGGGTTCAAAATCAGAAAGAACAGAGGAAATGGAAAATAATAGAATAAGATTAAATTTAAGGAGAAATTTAAAAAGGTGGGAGAAATTTGGAGAGATTTAAGTGATTAGGAGAATTTAAGGAGGAAATTTGATTAAAGTAATTTAAGGAGTAATTGAAGAATTTTTGGGGAGTGAGGAATTTGAGTTTATTAATTATAAAAAAATAAATTAATTTTTGGAGAAACGTGGGGATGAGTGACACTTGGATGGAAGAGAATTTTTTTAGAGGGTTGTCATTAAAATTAATTAATTAATGATTTATGGTTAGGTGATCTCAAAATTCTATAAAAGGGAGGAAAGGGAAAAGGGAGCGGTTAGTAATGCATTCTGGTGTGTAATGAGTTGCTTGTGAGGAGTTGGGTATATCTCATTTGTGTTTGCTTTCGACCATGGAAGTGAGGCAGCTGAATCTATCTACAGTTCTTGGCCCCTTTCTAGTTTCGGGGCTAAGGAGAAGCCAGTACCCCTAACACGACTGGTACAGGAGAATGCCAGAGTGAAGCTTTCTATAGTGCGACTGGCGGGATGTCTGACACTTGAAGGCTGGATCACGTACCTGACCCAGCAGGACGTCGTCCGAGGTAAGCGAAAGGCAACGGTATGATATTGATGTTGAAATTGTGGAATTTTGATTTTCGACGAATTTAATGTTATTGATATTGAAATTGTGGAATTATTATGGCATTTGTATATTCGGAAAATTTCGTTTAAGAGTTGTTGGTTGATTACGGAAATGTTGAAATTATTATGTAGTTTTGACCATAGGAAGGAAATATAGTTGTTAGGCGTTTTGTTATCGCCGTTTTTGGCCATGAGAAGAATGTAGTTGTTGGGCGTTTTGGGTACGCTTGTAGATAGGAGGTCGTTACATATGGTATCAGAGCCGGTTCGACCCACGACTTGGGGTTCACTACGGCTTTCGTTGACATGAGTGGGTTTTATTATACTGTTACGGGAATTGATGTCGATACAACAGTTGCATCAGAACATTGTCTATAAGGTTATCACCCGCCTGCTGAAATTTCCGAATTTGACATCGTTGTACTCTGGAAGGATCTGCGTTTTGTGAAAAAAAAATAAAAAAATCTCTGCATGTTTATGATATAAATTCTTGCATTTTTATCCCGGCGTTGGGAGCAGTGTACTCCCCAATGTCAGTCTCTTAGACTCTGCGTTTTCCTTCCCTTGAGCTCTGGAATTTCCTTTTGCGCTTGGTTTTCCCTTCGCATGTTGTTGGCCCCCAAATTTTACCTGCGTTGATATGATTTTTCTGCATGCATGGATTTCGTGGGCATTCCGCTTCTGGGTTGTGGCTTTTGAATGGTCGATGCAAGCCTGAATGCATGTGGCTCGATTATGTCGAGGTTAATGAATAAGTACTACGTTTTCTTGTTGCTCTATCAAGTCTCTGCTTCAGGCATACTGAACCCATTTGCCAGCGTTTCCGATTGAGTCTCTAAGGCTGTAGTGTAAGTCTGAATTTAAGCCATCGATTTTAATCATCAATTCTGGGCAGCAAAGACTTGCAGGTCCGCGTTAAGGGATCTGCGTCTTCTTTCCGATTGCGCGTCATTACTTTTCGTTTTATTTTCCTTGGGGTCGGCGTTCTCGTTCAGAACAGGCATTATAACAACGCGACTTTCTTTTTGGGTCTGCGCTTTAATATTCTTTGAATACCTGTGAGCAAACTACACCATAACCTACCAGCGTAGCAGTGTTAGCCCATTGACCTTGTTCCTTTTAATTGAAATGCAGATACCAGCGCCGAGTGATAATGATTAGGGAAGGTCGCTGTGTGGCGACCTGTTGCTTGACTGGTCAATGAAAACGCAGCGATAATACCTTATCTTCGAAATAATTAGATGCGGTGGTACTGTGCCTGCCCTAGGAACCTCGCCTCACCTTCATTGTATTTTTAAACTTAGCAGTTAGCGATTTTTGTTGGGAGGTGTTTTTAATTAAAAAAAAGAAAAAAAATAAAATCCGTGACGGTCACAAGGTCTATCTCATCCTGCTCCAGCGGTGGCTACTGTTAATTAGAGATGCAGTTCGGCGCTGTCATGGAACCCTGGCAGTCGTAGGGGGTAATATCTAAGACCGCCTGCCAAACTTAAGTTTGTTCCCTTCTTTATCACCAGCTAGTTACCCGGAGATAAACGCCTGGCTGTCACTACTGCATGGTAGCGCGATTGCCGGTTTAGGTGTCCCGATCACATTAAGTTTATGCTATTTTTAGTAGGACGATTTTTAAGTTACTGTTATTTTAATCATTGACAGGTCATCTATTGGTGTGATCAATTCGTGTTGTAGTTGCGTCCGATCGCACCGGAAATTTGCTCGTCTACCATACTTGATTTTTATGACGGATTTATTTGTCTGAACCATTTCTAGAAGTTACATGCCTGAATAGATTCATGAAGTATATGTCTAAATTGACTGTTAGGCGCAGGGCTAAATTGCATTATAGTTAGTATTTACGTACTGAAGGTTTATGTAAAGAAATTTTAGGTTTAGAAATCTTGTACTGAAATTTTATGTAGTGAATTTCGTATTAGAGGAAGTAAGCAATGTAATTTATGTATGGAGATTGATTGAGAATTGACTGTAATCCATTTCCTGTCTAGAAAATACAGGTCTGAAATTCGACTGATTCCACTTGCTGGAATGCGTTTATGCTTATGGTTTACGTGTCTGAAGGCTGTAAAGTCCGACTGACCGTTTGGCATTTTTTTTTCGTGTTGATTTTGTGGACATTCTTGAGGTCATGAAACTTTAGGGCCACAATGCGCTCGGAGAGGAATGAGGCGACTGGGTTCCGGAGTATCAACCTCTTCCGCAGTTTCCATCCAAAACTTGTTAAACTCCGTCCAACCTTCTACTCTTCCTTGGACACTTATGATAATTATGGTGTGTTTTATGACTGCCCCCGAAGTGATTTCATACAGTGATGTGTATGGCGACTTACCTATATTTTGAACCAGACCTTACAGTAAACCTGAATGTTAAGCCGGGTTATGGAGTGAAATGGCCGACATGGCTGTAGCTGTCATGAACGACACGATTTGCTTAGTAGATCCATCTACTTCCCTCTGTAAACCCTGGTCCAGATGTATCCTTCCGTTCCTGCACTTACCCGAATCCCAATCACGCCTCTGTGATCTGGGTGAAGTCGATCTCCCTTAACGCGAATGTGCTTGAGTTCGGTCCTTGGGATCTCCCTTGGTGCCGTTGTGGGCGATATCTTCAGGTTCTAGTGTTAGCAATCGGGGTTCCAGACGCCTGGTCTAGGCTGACGTTGGGAATGTTTTTAACAGAAGCCCGAATTTAGGTTGTATAAAACAGTTAACGGTGCCTCTCCTCTGCAACACGCGTCGCGTGCGGTGGTGAAGGGGTTTCCTGACGTGGTCAGGATAAAATCTCCATTTGTTTTCTTGGATTCTGGAAGAGGCCCAATTTTAACAGTTTCCACTGGATTCCTAAATTTCCGGCATGCTCTCACTACCCTTAAGTCTCTGGCGCCCATTCTGTTGCCTCTGATTTAATTCTTTTCCCTGGGCAGTCGTTACTGCCACTCCTTTGTCAGCGCCCTTCCCGCCAACATGTAAGGGATATCTGAAACGTTCCACCTATGCTTAGTGTTTACCTCAATAGGTTGAACAGTGGGTAAAAGAAGGCGTTGGGTTGACTGGGATTTAGGGGTCTTGAGTTGATTGCGCTTCTTAGATAAAAGACACCTTCAGTTTTATCAGGGAACCTTTAGAGGTCTTACCCTTCCATCATTATAACCAAGGCATGCACCGTTTTACTAAGGAGTTTTCTTTTCCTCTATTTAAAGCTAAATTCCTCACGTCATTAAAGTAGAGGTTCCCGGGATTGTTTCTTATTGCCCCCAGCAGTCTTAATTCAAACAGATCGATTGCCCTTTTTATTTATTAAGGGTTTCTTCAACTTAGAAGTTGATAGTTATTAAAGTTAACCTTATCTAGATAACGAGGGTGGATATTTATGTTGCGGTGTCATTTAGTAAGCACCCAACAGTTCCATTTAGTAAAGGATAAATGGACCTTTTTCTAAAAAGATTCTTTTATTGTAAGTCAACATCGATTGTTAAATTGCATTGGAATCCTCTTTTGGTGCCTTGTAATAGGAGGGGTAAGGTAGCATTGAAGTCTCACCGATTGTTATTCAGTGGTTGATATTGTGATTCTTAATGGATGTATAAGCAGCCTGTATTTCCATCAGCTATCTATTAAGTTGAACCTTAGGATTACCTTGAGAAGGATATTAAACATGTGGATATGGAATTGGTATTAATCCCTACTTTACCATTGAATAAGACATTTTGTTTCTTTAGGTTACCTAGCTCGCTGCATAGGAGTCATATTGTTACCTGAGTTGAATCCCTTGATAAGTGATGCTTGGCTTAAAAAAAAAATAAAAATAAAAATCTTGAACATAACAAGTTACTAACCGTTTTTAGAAGAGTCCCTTGACATTTCAAAATAGACGATTATGCCCTTGTGTTCTTGCTATTTTTCATGTACCTTCTTGCTCAATTTGTTTTCTTTTTATGTTGCGTAATGGATGGATTAATCTTAGTCAATCATTTTATTTTGCACCATGATGGATGAATTAATCACTGTAGTTATTTATTTGGCACCATGTTAGTTATGACGGGCATAAGTGTAGTCACTTCATCTAGATATGTTGTGTAGTCTTGAAAACCGAGGGATGGGTCAATAAAATTTAAATAAGAGTAGTACATTCAAGTTAAATGATAATTTAACATACATATATGTCAAGGTCAATGTAAATGTAAAATACATAGGTATCTAATCGTCACTGTTAAAGATGTTGTTCTATTAAAATAGTTCTGCCCTTATTACAGCTGTCTTCTAACACACATAAGTTATTACCCATTGTACTACAACTGTCTAGTTCTTCCATTGTTGGGGAAGGTTCCACTTTTTTCCTTTCAGGAATAGTGACATTGTATTTCTATTGGAAGTAAGTGGTGTTATTACCGCTGCCTAGTTTATTTTTTAATGGTAATATCGATGAAAGTTGTAATAATTGTTTAAGTAACTAGCGAAGGTGATATGATTTGAGGGTAGTATTGTTAATTAATCATGGCTTCATAAAGTAGCAATGTTAAAGTAATTATCGAATTAATAGAGTGGAATGAAACATAGTTAACGGTAAGGATGATGTTAGACTATGAAATGATTATGTCATAATTAAGGGTAATGATCATTGATGACATCGCATTGTGAGCTCCTCCTGTTTAATTGAAGGTCCTTATCTTGAAGGGTCATTGTAATTTTGGTGGTTGTAGCATATAAGAGGTAGTGTAGTTGTAAAATCATGATCCGGATTTGTGAGATAAATGAAGGATGGTTAATATTTCATGACAGTGCTATTGGAAATTTTATTGTGGATTACAACACATTTTTACGCAAGGCGACCTGAACGCGCGACAACGGCGTTGGTCGGAATTACTTAGCGAGTACAACTTCAAGATTATTTACATAAAGGGAACAGTGAACCGAGTGGTGGATGCCTTGAGTCGGAGGCCACGCAACTTTTCGGTGTTACCTCTTCAAACAAATCTACGTGAGAAGATTCTCACCTTACAGCGTGATGATGACTGGTACACAGAAGTCGAGGATTTTATCGGACAAAACACTATGATGGTACCACGATATGAGGGATTTACTTTTGACAGCGATGGGTTATTGAGGTTTAGAGGTCGGATTTATGTACCGTCAAATGACGAGTTGAGGATGTTGATCCTGAGCGAGGCTCATAGAGTTGTTTACATGGCTCACCCAGGAGTCACGAAGATGAGGGCAGACCTTAAGCCCTTGTTCTTCTAGAAAGAAATGAAGGCTGACATAGTCAAATTTGTGGCTAGATGTCTCGAGTGTTAGCAAGTAAAGGCTGAACATAGACACCCGACCGGATTACTTCAACCACATGCCATTCCGGAATCAAAATG
>SNQJ01S0108772.1:0-24982 GCA_010110895.2 Picea sitchensis
TATTCCTTCTATGCACTTCTACACTGGTGCTATCACAACTGTTGACACTTGGCCCTTTCGACGCTTCCTTAGCAATTTTCAAGCCAACACTTGCATTGTAAACCCAACACACTCGTCATTGATACTCACTGCATCGAGCTCGCATGATCATGTAAACTTATAAAAGTTTTCTTTCATACTCTCTAACAAATATTTCTCATTCGATTTATCTATAAATATTGGTAATGGGTCCTCCCTTTCCATTGTAAACCATGTTTTCCACGCAATAAAATATGTATCTATGGAAACAACTCTATCCAACCATAGGTATCCTCTGTGGACACAACTTAACAACATCTTAACACTATCATTGATCTTGGTGCTCCTACCAAAGTGCAGGATATATAACAAGTTTAGAATCCATGATTTCTCCAACCCCGTTGCCCAAGACTATGGCTCAACCATGATAAATGATTTCTCTGGGAAAATGAATTTCTTCATATATTTCTTCCATGATAACTCTAGGATATTATTCTCAAATAATAAGTTGTTATCTGCAAAATTCAGGTTTGGAATTTTGCTTAACATATCTTATTCAACGATCACACCTAGTGGAATTTCTAGCTCCACAAGCTCATACTTTGCTTCCTTTTGTAACCTGACTGGCTTCACTGTCGGATTTCTTGGTGGTACTTACTCCTTCAGAAAGTTTAATAAACTTGGCTCTGACTCAAATGATCCTGGGGTTCATTCCTTCTTAGTGTGTTTTTTCCTCATTCATGATGCTAATTCCAATGATACCTTGGGTGGCACCATAACTCTCTGCAACACACTTCCCTCGACAACTAACTCCTTTATCTCTATGTGTGTTCACTCGGCTCTCTGCTCTCACTACTCTAAACTGATAATAATGTTTTCTTGTTGACCCCTCAGCTTATTTTATAAATTTGTTATTATTTTTATTTCCATTTAAGCACCCCAAACATGTAGTCTAATCCAACTTGTACTCATATTCAATTATTTCCATACTCTGTGATAAATTCAGATTATTTTGTGGATCATGGTCTAGATCTTGCTAGTTTGTTACAGTCTCATATTCTCTTTCCATTTATGGCTACGTGCTATCACTACTTATCCACTATGATAAATCTTTAATTATTGTCCCTTCATACATACTTTTTAATGTGTTTCCCTTCCTCTGTGCAGATCTCTACCGTACTTCAATCCTCCTTCCTACACACAATTCCCTCCTCTTTCTACATTTGTGACATTTTCGTTAATACCGCCTCATTAACCTTATGCATCACTTCAACCTTCAATTATTTTATTACTTTTCTTCTTTTCCTTTTTCTTTGCATTATACACTATGATACATGCTCATACTAGTGCGTGGAAGTGTGGTTGTCCCTATACAATTTCAACTAGCTATTGTTAAGCAGTCATTGCACATCTTCTCCATTCAGTTTCTCCAAATAAACAACACCTACACCTGCCACAAAACTGATCTCATATGGTCACAACCAATGCATTATGAAACTTTCGATTATTGTTGCAAAACTTGTTGTCATAAAGAAAAACCAAGTCTCTTGTCTAGAACTTCTTTTGTTTTAATGTGCATGTCATGCCATGTTTTCTGGCATGATTTATGAACTTTTTGATGGAAACCTACGACAAACCATTCCTCTTCTATATCACTAGTTTTGACAGTCTCTTTTCCACTGTTACATGCTCATACTAGTGCGTGGAAGTGTGGTTGTCCCTATACAATTTCAACTAGCTATTGTTAAGCAGTCATTGCACATCTTCTCCATTCAGTTTCTCCAAATAAACAACACCTACACCTGCCACAAAACTGATCTCATATGGTCACAGCCAATGCATTTGAAACTTTCCAGTGTGTTGCAAAAACTTGTTGTCATAAAGAAAAACCAAGTCTCTTGTCTAGAACTTCTTTTGTTTAATGTGCATGTCATGCCATGTTTTCTGGCATGATTTATGAACTTTTTGATGGAAACCTATGACAAACTGTTCCTCTTCTATATCTACTAGCTTTGACAGTCTCTTTTCCACTGTGCTAGAATATGTAAGCTCTGTCAACGCAACAATGCATAGTCTTAGTACTATGAATTCCATAGGCATAACAAATTCTTGGCCATACAAAAACATAAATTGGGTATGTCCTATCAAATTATTACTTGTAGTCCTATAAGCCCATAACACTATCAGAATCATTAAGTCCCAGTCGTCTCGGATTACATTACATGTCTTCCCCACCCACACTAGTTTATTGACAAAATATCTTGGTGTAGACTGACCTGTATGTTCTATCTCTTCTTTCACATTTTTCTTATACCCTAGGTTTAATATGTATGGCTTTTGCTTCACTGGATTAGAATCAAATTTCAAGGGGATATTCATCTATCCTAACTCCTTCGTAATCCCTCTCATCTATGAAAAAGTAGTTGGAAACAGGTCATGAAACTCACACAGTAAATTATCCATCTTTTCAATAGTTTCATCATTCAACTAGTCTCCTATGTTCACAAATTTAGGCTTGTATTATGTACCAATATTTACTTTGAGAATCCCCAATGGTTTTTCATATATAACTAATTCAAGTTGTTGTCCTTCTACTACACACTCTCCTTCAGTTTATGTTATTTGTACATTTCTTGGATCTTCGTCCTCCTCTTGATATTCTTCAACAACATTATAACTATGAAAAACATTTTCAATTGTCGTAGAATATCTATGAACGCTACATACATGTACTAGTGCTATTGAGTCTTCTGATGAAAAAATATTTTTCTTGATAACCTGCAAGAGAATCATCTTCAAAATGAAAATTTACCTTAAAATTATGGGTCAATTATTCCCAGTCTGCAGTTTCTCTGCGCACTTCTAGTTCCAAGTACCAATTCTTCGGGATTGTGTCCAAGGTATGTAAAACAAATTGTGTCCATTCTCTCTTAGGTACTTTATTCCATGTCACAATACATTGTGTAACATGCTCCATCAAACAACTCAATCCTATATACTTTTGCATAATATTTTCATTCTCACTCCCAAACCTGACCTGTAATAGTCTTATGCACTGCTTCCAATCTCTTATTTCGTTCTTATGTGCAACCAACCATCTTTCTGGGGTTTCTTTCAGCATGACATCTAAGGATAATAATCTTTGTTGATCTCTATTCTCAATTCAAATTCTTTTATAAAATAAGCTACACTGGTTAGTCTGTCATACCTCGGAGGGTCACATAACTCAGTTCCAATCCATCACAACTTGAAGGTAATCCCATAACATTTCCTTGTAGACACTTCATGAAATATCTACTACCAATTCTCCAAAGATTCTTCCAAACATGATGCACATGAACTAATACTTCTCCAACTATGTACAGCATCGACTATAGGATTCACATAATTTTCCATCCATGTGGTCATATTATGCAAGTTGTTGAGATCTTTTCCCTTGACTGGTTCTACATATCTTCTTCCTTTAGTAGGATCTAACGACGCAATAACCTTCAAGTATTATACTTCAAATATCATTTCTCTTTTCTTCAAATCAATGATAGTTTGGTTGTAAAAGGCCCAATCAAGTCCAAGTAGTGTTGGGTAAGGGGTGCTACCATTTATTATCTCGATCACTTCAAAATCGTCCAAGTTGTGCACTCCATCAACACTAACAATTAATCATGTCATCCTTCCAATTGGAATGATATTATGTTGATTTTCTAATCTCAATTGAATAGGAGAATAGTTCGACTTTGGCTTACCCACAATTTCCTAGGTTTTCTTTAGGATGAAATTCACACCAGAACCTAGATCCAAATAATATTGTCCATGTCATTGTTTCCTATAAGCACATTGAGTCAAAACTCCCTATCCGTTCTCTTCTTGCAGTGCACTTGGCTAAATGATCAGTGTGTGACATGTGTCTCTTACTCTTGAGAGAAACAGTCAATCATTCCATGTATCATACTCAAAGTACACTCATCCTTCATTAGCTCTAAACAATTTTTTATAAAAATATTTGAACTTCTTACCTTGTCAACTTGCCTTTTTGAATGGTCATAGACTGGTGGAATATCATACACTGGTGGCATTTCATACAAAGGTGCACATTCGAAGTCAATTCTCTCCAATATGATCCTATCACTTCCTTCATTGATTATGTATATGTCTCTTTCTCCTTTCTAGGGTCAAACAACTGAAGAGGTTCTGTAGCCCACTGGTGGATCCTATTTCCTTGAACCATTGTGACGCAACACCCCTACCTCAGCAGGGTCTGTGTGACCTACCGTTCCTTGGATGTTTCTTTTCCCCTAAGCCAAAATGGCTCTTTGGTTCCCACTGGAACCTTCAATGCTTATAGTACCACAGGTCCTTCTTAGAAGTTATGCATGTGTGAACAAGCACTAGGCGTGAACCTCCACTCCACGTGACCACGCGACGTGATCACTAACTTAACCCGAAAAGGTGTTTCGGATTTCGTGACTTTGTGATTTCTATTGTGAGTCCCCCCCGACTCCTTCGATTCCCGAAACCCTGAAAAGGGCTAACAGTTCTTTAGCTCCTTCCTTATACTTTAGATGTATGACCTCCAACCAAGTCCTGGGGCTTCACCTCCGAGCGCGTCTGGATTTTTCAACTCATGAGTTCGCGATGCAACTCTTCTCCTTTTCCTGAAGTCCGAACTCGTGAATTCCTCTCCACAGATCAACGGTCTGAACCTCGTAAGATATGACGGTCCAAATCGTGTCAGGATTTCACATGTTGGGGATTCCCGAAAACAACTTCCTCCACACTTATGACTTCTAAAATGTCGATATCTCAGAGCGCCCAATCAACGACTCTCGTTCCTTCTAACGGATGATAATCCTCTTGAGCTTGCAAGTGTTGAAATACACTCAATATTAACCTCCCCATTGATCCACTAGATCCAACGGTCCACGGAAAAATCGACGCTTCTCCCTCTGAGAAACTCAACCGTCCATTCAAGTTCTCACAGAATCCTGGCCAAATACCTTGGCATCTTTCCTCCTGAACTTGGGTTCTGCGAGGTAAATTCTATCCTTGTCCCTCCTTTGAACTTTCCAAGACTCTATCCTTCCTAAGCTTGAATCTTGCTGCAAACTCAAAGATTCTAAGGGGTTCTTTGCATGCACTCCTTGCGGCCTTCATAATAATCTTTGATTATCTGAAATCTTCCAACTCTGTGAACTCCTTGTGACAACATTTCTTCAACCACTCACCTGGTTGTAAAAAGTCTAAGACTTCAACCTGGCATGTGCACATCTTGCATGGTTATGTGCTATACTTGCAATTTTGATGGTATAAGAACAAATCTGTCTCTCCTGAGATTTTCTGAGGTAAAACTTAGAATCTTGTCAACGCACTCCTTGCGGACCTTCAATGCACTCCTTGCAGGAATTCTCAAGACGAGAAGCAATTGAAACTTACACTCTCCCTCTCACAAACTTCATACATTCAACATGAAATCATACACATAAAACATTGAAACAAATGCATAACAGAGCATATAAGCAAACTGTAAACATGTTGTTCAATAGATGCAAACAGTATTCATAATAACACATTGAAATTGAGTCAAAGCATTCTTATATTAAATCAAGTGCTTATGTACATGGGTTCTATAGCAACAATTATGTGCTTATAAAACTTCTACAATCTTTGTCCTTCCCTGCTCTCTCTTGCTCTACAGCTCTACTCTTACAATGAGAATATGATACAATACAAAACATACGAGGGAGATTTCTCGAGTTTTCCCTCCTACAACTCTAAGCTATCTTATCGAATTAAATCCCACATCTACTTTACATCCATTACATTAAATTCCTACAACCGAAAGATGAGAGCAACTGCTCAAGATCCGCGTTACAATTCCCAAAACATTTAAGAGCACTTATGTCTCTCCATATATTACATTAATGTGCCATCCTTTTGAAATTCAAAATATCTTCAAAATGTGCATTGGTGTGTATCCAATTGTCCTTCGCTTTGCTTGCTTGCGATGCTCCTGCATCACATTGCATCAAATATGGTTCTAGTTCCTCCATGCATAACTGCTACTATCTTGGGTTTTTCATCATGTGCCTATGCTTCTATCACCTGTACATTCACATTCGTCTTTTCTTTCCATTTCATGATTAGTTGTGGTAAATCCTCTGTTGCATGGTATATATGTCTACAATATGTACATGATGTGCAAGGATTCAGAAAGTCCTGCACTAAATGTCCATGATGATTACAGTTATAACATATAACTGGTCATCTTCCTTTGTTTAATCCTTCTCTTCCACAACCTATGAACCCTCCTTTTCCTCCTTGATTATAATCTCTTAGAGTATTATAGTGCGATATTATTCCTTATGATTCTTCTCCCTGGACTTTGTATGTATATGCAGTGCAATATCTCACCAAATATATTGCATGACACTCCTTTTCATCATGGCTGATAGACTTGCAAAAGTTACAAAACAAGTTTCTCATAGTACTCTGGTACTTATGCATCAACAGGAAAGAATTAGGGTGTGATCCAACGGATCAAATTTTGCTCAAAAACAAAAGTTCTCGGAATCACTTCAAAACATACACATGCTTAGGCCTCATCATCATGAACCCAACACAACTTGAATGGGCTCAAACAGACGTTGTATGAGCAAGATATCATCTTTTGTTCATTTTTCCAAACATGCAAAATTTTGATGACTGTACAATCCGTACAGTGTTGACGTGGCAGGGTACAAACCCACTCGTGGAAAATGGCATGGAAGGGTCGTACAGGTGACGTGGTAGAGTGATGATTTGGCATGTTGACAAGAAAGGCTTGGTGGTAGACACGTGGGCAAATCAGGTTGTGACACGTGTCATCTTTTGGGAAAATGATATGGTGCCACGTGGCCCAGTCGTGGGTTCCCACGTGGCACCCCAGTTTGGTTTGCATGTAGTATAATGTTTGTGAATCCATATGAGTCAAACCTATGACCTTCGGGTGGGGGTAACTATTTGGCAAGGCCTGGGATACCTTCCCGCCGTGTTGTAAGTCTTAACCTTATACTTATTAATATTTATTTGAATTAAACTTAATGTATGGTTGGCGGAGGAAAAGGGTTAGGGATTATCCCCAGCCCCGGTCATACCACACATCATACGCCAGTCCTTGTATTACCCTTTGGTGCACAAACATTTTTTAATGGAGTTTAAACCCCTGGCCACCACAGAATTTCCATATCACTCTATCCTTGTGACCATAACTTTGGTGTGGGGGTTGATACATGGTGCTTAACCTGAAAGGTGCGGGTTCCATGACATATGGCTGTCCCATATGACCAAGAGAAAGGATGTTGCAACGAATGGGATAGGTGCTAGTTTTCACATCGACACTAGGCCACATGGCCCATGCGACCTTTACCTCCACTGGGAAAAGGGGTCAGCGCACAAATGGTCCTACAATTCCGCTCGATCTGCGGGATTGTGGCGTGTGCTGGGTTTTGGTGCGGAAAACACATAGAGGTCGGGTATTTTGTTAGTGGGTGCAATTTGGCGAGTAGATACACCAATCTTGAAGTGGAAAATTTCCAAGAGGTGTAACTTCTTTATTTTTTGGCCAAACTAGGTTCTGGAAAATCCTAGCTAGGGGTTTTTGGACATTTTGAAGCCATTGGAGCCATCTACTTTGTATTATGCGCACTGTAAGAGCCATTTTTAAGAATAATTAAAATGATCCAAGGGAAGTTGGACCAAGATATATATCCCAAGAGAGGGATGAACTCTTTTATCATTTGTTGTGTTATGTGTTCATTATTGATGGTTTTTATATGTCTGATATGCTTTTCATGATTAAGTAAAAATTATTGAACTTATGTGTTAGTAAATTGATCCAATTACCCAAACACATACCATTTTTACACTTGCAATTTAAAAGAGACAAGTCTTCTTCATTTTAAAGATCTATTGGAAACAAATCCATTCCATTTTCAAATTAGGGTTATGACCCATTGTTTTTCAAATGTCACACCATACCCCTAGTGGATTMGAAGCTAAATATTGCTCAAAATATGGACATTCATTCTTATGACAACCTTTTGTTCTACATGTGACACACCAGACTTCCTCACATTTTTCATTTCCTTTCACAAGTTCTTGCAACTGAATAGTCAGCGCTGCTAACTATGACTGCCCTTGATCCATCCCCATTCCATTTCCTCTTATAGGGGATGCTTCTAATTTCACAACAATTTCTAAGGCTTTCGGCTGTGAGACAATCTTGTTCTATGTCAAAGAGCAACGTATATGTGGCAACAATCTTGTAATAAACCACTCCCTATGTTATTCATTTGGAATTTCGAACATCAATCGATCCTTCAGTATATTGAATCTTTGATCATAGTCCCACACTGATTCATTCACTATTTGCCTGATCTCCTTCATCTCTATAATACACTAGGGATCATACTTAGGTTTCTATAACTCTTTCAGTAGAGCTTGTCTTACCTCTGCCAATGTTCTAGTTTGTCACGTAGGTGTAGTAGTATGATATTCCATGTAACATAATAATTCATGGTCTTTGAATGTCATTTCCAACTGTGAAATCNCATACTTAGGTTTCTATAACTCTTTCAGTAGAGCTTGTCTTACCTCTGCCAATGTTCTAGTTTGTCACGTAGGTGTAGTAGTATGATATTCCATGTAACATAATAATTCATGGTCTTTGAATGTCATTTCCAACTGTGAAATCTTCACATCATCATATTGGGTGTTCTTCATAGTTCATATTGTCTCACAAATGAACAAATTTTATTCTAGATCCTCTGTCTCCACTCCATGAAAGACAATCATCCTTAAAGTAGGATATACCCCCACCATTGTGTTCTGCATGGTATTCTTTCTAGATAACACTAATTGATTCTAAATCATCATACTATTTCCACTACTCTAACTACTTTTACTACTATCAATAACTATAATTGACAAAGCTTCTGATATTACCTCAGTTCTTTGTGACACACATGGGGTCATGGGTTGGACACAAAGTCTGATCCGAATGGTATCTTCTTCTACTAGACTAAGCTAATGAATATTTTCTTCTATGCATATAATTCCTTCAATCTAGAGTATTACACCAGTGTCTCTTTCCTTGATCTCATTGTGTTTCCCCTCTCTCTCTCAACCACAATCCTCTTCTTATTTGATCTAAATATCTTACCACTGTGCAATACTTAAAATATCTTCATTCATCACACACTCTTCCTCTCTCGACATCCTCATCCCATCCATTCTTCATTCCTTCTCTTCATCCCTCTTTACACTCATACTATCCCCTGGTCAACCCCCAGTTCCCCTATGTTCATGAAGATGATTGGCTACTTGGGAAATCAAATTCCATCTTCATAACTCCCTTGTCATGCAATAACATATTAATCCAAGTATATAGTTACCTTAGGTATATTCCACAAGATCCCTTAAAGAATTCCCTTTTAGTAGCACTATACAATTGAGTACAGTCTATCACAAATTTAGTAACATAACATCCCAATATACTTTCCATCTAGTAATCAATTGTGCGTGATACCCAATTTCTTATAGTATTGACTTGTTGAATTAACTTGGGAGTCCAATTTCTCAAAACAATAGTGCAAAATATTCTATTTTGTTCAACTAATATCTAGATCCAGTCTTCTAAAATATTCAGAAAACCAACAAAGAAAATTTCATGCAAATCTATAAACACAAACCTTTGTAGCCATTTATCTGCGTTGATCCATGGATTCGTATTCTGATCTATAACAAACTCAATCTCTTTCATGTCCAACCATTTTTTAATATCCTCCTTAGTAGATCTCCACATCCACCTCAGTCAAATATCATGATCCCGACAATAGAACCATTTTTTGGAGTGAAGTGGGAAGACTCAGGGTTCAACATTAAATCACAAACAAAACCCTAAAGATACCGACCCTTTCGAAATCACTCGTAATAAGGTGAATTATCACCTGAGGTACCTAGGGGGACTGTAGGAGCCATGCTTCTGTAATCATGAAGGGAATGGAGAATATTCTAACATTCATTCATACTTAACATTCATTCAACCTGCAATATGCCCTATGTGTGATAACGTATGAAAAATTCATATTACTTAATAATTCAACATGTGTGCATAACCAACATATAACACATTCATATTAATCATTCATATTTCATGTGTGCCATAAACAAAATAGAAAAGAACACATCAGAACATATCATACATCATAACACATAGATTTAACGTGGTTCACCCAAAAATGGGCTACGCCCATAATGGATGGCTTCATATATTATTCATTCATATTCAATCCTTACAACAGGTGCGAACTATGCTCACATAAGATACATCAATTCTACCCAAAATTTCCTATTTGTTCACGCATACAGTGCACACTTAGCTTTGAACTCACTCATCCATCACATACTCGACAACTACCTTATACCCAAAACCCATACATATTTATACATTGTTATACAAATATTTTCCTCACCCCATGCAACTTGATCAAAAGGCCTTTTCCATTTCCCTATGCATACTTTAAGTCCCTTTTTGTAGCTCCCATAGCTAAAAATAATATTTTTCCACATATACACACCCTAACAACTATACAACATGCGTATACGTAGGTTGCACCATTACAACCCACATACATCACGTTTTGTGCCCAATATTAAAAAATGGTGTTAAGTTTCCATGTCACGTCACGAGATCCATGATCCTTGACCTTCCATATACTAGAAATGCTCTAAATCGACCCTTCAGTTCCATTTGAAGGCTATAATTGGGTCGTATCCAAGCTATGGAAGGGGAGGATTTCAAATTTTGAGAGAAAAGTTACTTTGGAGAAATTATTCACTTCATATTGAGTCTGCATTCCTTTGTCCTTTAAAGTCTAAACACATTGTTCAGCCCCCAAGCACTTCCCTCTTTGATGGAGAACCTCATTGTCTCTCTTATATGAGCTTGCCTTTAGTGGATGATTGAAGTGGTGGAGGCCCAACTGGAAGGGACTTAGTTTCTTAGTTCCAAGATGTGCTGACACTGAAGTTTTTCATTCATACACTTTTGTTGATCATCTTTTAATAGAAATACTATTTTCTTGTCCAATTAATGTCTTGCAAATATTTGAGTTGTTATTCCATGGGCATATTTGTTATGAATATTGATGGATTATGTTATTATATGTGATAAATTTATATATTATCACCATATGCATGTGTATCTTGGTTTTTTAGCACAATTTGCAGGTATATAGCTTTGATTCAAGCGCTTAACGGTGGACTTCATCGAACGTCTGAACTAGGTAGGATATTTATATTATCTTGTTAGCTTGTTTGTTTATATAGCATACTTGAGATTATAGTTTATTTCTACAATCATTTTCCTCTAATGTGTGTTATCCCATGCCATAGAGAGATTTTCCTCTTAACAGAATTGGAGACCATACTGGGGATTGAATCTTCTTTTTAGGGTTTGGAGTGTTTTTCACCTTAGATTGCTCTCTATTAGCTTGAATTTCCTTGTCATTTGATTGCTTGACAACCTATTTTCATTTTGAATCTAAGTTTCTTGGTCATATCCTTAACCTGACAGTGTTTTAATATACACACGCAGTTTTTCCCTTGACAGAAATGTACATACATGAGATGTTGTTGTATAGGACACGTACATACATGGTGTTTTCCTAGATAGTTGCATACATCATCCTGTTTTTCTTGATTGCTGAGTTTGGTTTTTGCTGGGTGAGTTTTTATGGTTGTTGAGTCTTCTTGGGTCTCTGTCATAACTGTTGAGTGCCTGCAAATTGATAGGAAACCTTTCTTTGGTTGAATTTTTGGGTAGATTTTCTTTCTCATCATCTTTTTCCTTGGTTGTCCTTTCATCTTGAGTTGATTGTTTGCTTCTTGATATCCTTCTTAGTTTGTCTATTTTTTCTTATAGTAGGGTTTATATATCAAGTTATTGTTTAGTCCTTGCATTTTCATTTCTTTATATTGAAAATACAAAAAATATACATTTTGCATTATGGGATTTGATCTTTTGGGTTCTTATTATTGATCTTGATACATGTATGGAAAGATTGCATCTTATTTGAAATGGCAGAGTTGAATTGAAAATTGCATTTTGAAAAGATTATCATTTGTTGAGAATTGAATATAGGACTTTGTATTATATTCATATTCATTTATTTTACTTGTTGAGTCATAACATCATCAGTTTCATGACAACATCTTTTGAGTAAACAAAGCCACTAAAAGTAACATTGATAAATTTAAAATTGATTAGAAACGATTTTATTTTTCAGGGTGCACAAACTAGCTTAAGATATAGAGCCTTGGAATAGGATTTTGTGAGTGAACTTCTCCAAGGCTATTAAACTCAACGTATGTGTCTGAATAAGGGAGTGTTGAAATCCATTGTATAATTGGTGAAATTAGGAGGCTCCACTCACACTGGAGTTAAGCACAAGGTCGTGCAAAGTTGGTTGAAGAGATATCCCTCTAATACCTTCTTACTGTTAGTGATATTTCTTGGGATCTATTCATATCTAGGGGTCTTGCTAGTTTATTTACCTTTGTGGGAGGGGGTGATTTCAAGATTTAAGGATTTGTTACCCTACCCATAAGGTGGATCTAAGTTACAAGTGTTTGCCTGCACATTGGTTATATCATGGTGGCTTTATTTTCTTGACATAGGTAGCCACATAGGCTACTTGCATGGGTTATTCTGCAGGTACCCTGGGTCAGATAAGCGTCGGACAACACACATCATTTATGGAGGATTACCTCTACGAGGGGATCTGACCGACTGCACTGTTGATCCCACGAGGGCCCTCATAACTGATTTTGATACCTCTGATGTTTTGAAGGGAGTCTCGGGCCCCTCTTGGGTGATGCATACCTACTTTAGTGAGGGAGGCCCCTTTCAACCACTATATCCTATTTGTGTGCATATTGGCCTTTTTGTTTATTTTGGTGTGCTATTTGATTGTTAGTTGGAATTAGGACTTGTTTTTTATATTGAGTCTTGAGTCATCATGGAGCCAGACCCGCTTCCTCGCAAGTCTCGTCATTTGTTGAAGTTTCCACTGCATATTGAGTATTTTCCTTATAAAATGAATAAAGTTATCAATCATGGTACAAACACCTCCACCTACCAGACTTGTGGTCATGGAAGTATCAGTACTGAGTCGAGTGAGAAATTTACTAGGATTCCTTCAACTCCCATACCTACCATAGTTAATGGAATGCCTTCTATGCCTTCAACCACTACAGTTGTAGTGCTAGAGCTTTCAGTCATCACTCCTATCCAACCTATGGTTGCTACTCAACCTATAGTGACAAACCCTTTTGGGTCTATTTTTGGTACACCTAGGTACAATAATCAATCCATCCCTACGACCTCTATCCCTTCCTCTTATGGTATGTCAAATCTCACATTGCAATTTTTGTCATTCATTTCAGCGACGAATACAAATCCTAGTATTGGACTTGGGGGCATGGATCCTCCACATATTTCATTCTAGTTTGGAGGTGCTCATATTCCCCAAACAACTCCTATGGTTGGAATCCAACCTCATTTTCACCCTGGTTCTCATCCTAGTCTTAATTCTCTTGGATGGAGTGGTCAACTAGGTAGGAAAGTTGCTACTTATGTTCCTTCCTTTACACCTACCCCCTTCACACTGATTCCGACCAGCAAATTCGGCACGATGAATCCACCTCTATCCTCCAAATTTCCACCCAGGGGAGGTCAGTTTCATACTTTGGGAAACCCCCAACCTAGAGCTACTCTAGCTGGGGGGAATATTTATAACCCTCATTATAACATTCGACTGGAATGGTTCCCAACCAACCCCTTATGAATCAGTTTGGAGGGGGGTTTTTCAATCCCGGACAGGTCCATGGTGCATAGCAGAACCTGGGATAGGTTGTTATTCCTTAGCAACAATCTTTCCCAGAACCATGGTCTTAGATGCCACAACCCCAGATCCCTTTTCTGGCCACGCTTAATTTTCTAGACTTATCAAGATTACTAAATGACTTGGTGCACCATGATCCTTCATGGCCCCCCGTCCCCACCAAGATTCCGTTGGATATTTTGACATTCGAGGGAAATACTAGTGAGGATCCTGGTGATCATGTCACTACTTTTCATCTTTGCTTCTCTTCAAATTCCCTTAATGATGATTCTATTCATTTAATATTGTTTCAACGCACCCTCACGGTGGTCGCAGTGAAATGGTACATAGAGCTACCAGGGGGGACATATGGTAACTTTAACCAAATGGTTTTAGTATTTATCAACCACTTCCAATTGTTCTTTTGTTATGATGCTTCCACACAAATTTTGCCAGCCCTCTACCAGAAAAAATCCACCCATAACTCGAATCACATCCAAGACTGGCATAGATGGAAGACGTTGATCAAATCCTACAATCCTCCATAGTTCCTGTTGGAATAGTTTCTTAAGTATTTACTGCCTTATATTTCGAAGGATGTCTCTACATCCGAGGTAAAATCTGAAGAGGAATAGATTTTCAAATCCCAATAGTTATATCTCATATATGCTCAGTCTGGGATGCTATATGAAATTATTCCTAACACACCGAGGTCAAATGACGTCCCTAGACAAAATATCTGGCCTCATGTCGATGGCATTATAGGCTCCAAAAATGTTAAATCAATAGACTTGGTGACAATCCATTTGAAATCTTTGTCTCTAAGCTAGTCTGTAGAAGGACAGGCTTCATCTTTGTCCCCTACTCCCACTCAGTCGGTGGATGTGCATTATGTACAGTCGTCGACCAACCCAAATGGTAACCAACAACCAAGAGGGAATAAAAGGAAAATATGTGGTAACAATAATAAAGGTGGGAGGAATGATAATAAATCCAAGGGAAATGATAACAATGATAGATTGAAAATTAATGGTGGTGAGGGAAAGAAAAATAAGCGGATGGTGAAATTACCTTGTAATAATTGTACTGATGATCACCTTACCCACTTGTGCCCCAAACTCAAGGAAGATACAAGGATCTTAGTTATACTTCTCGTTGTGATGACTAATCCTTTTCTACATAATAAAAACATGGCCTCGAGATCCTAAAATGTCAAAAAATCATCGAACGGGATTCAAAATCCTCCGGCGCATGACAACGACCATATTTACATAAATATGGTTAAGTCTCAGATTAATTTATCCACTTAGTCTCACGATTACAGTCCTTCACATATTGTTCTAGGTCTAGAGTCTCCCCATCCTCTAGAAGCACCTTTGCATATTGAAAATCTAGAGCCTCTGCCTCGTATTCCTAAAGGAGTACTCAAATGCCCTACCCACAACCCTAATGCTAGATTTCTCCAAAACTACTCTATTTTTAAATATTTGGTTCAAACCCCTTGTGCGATGTCGGCTATGGAGGTACTCCAGATGTGTCCTTCATAGAGTAATTCCTTTCTATATGGATTAGGATCTCTAGACCCATGTGGCTCTAAGGTTATTAAGTTTGACGTTATAGATGTTCAGCCTCACTTGCCTTACCACGTGGCCTTCCAAATCCATGTGGATTACTCAAAGTATACCATCAAACGTATTACTATTTATGAAGGTTCTACAACATGCGTGATGTCCCTAACTTGTTGGAAATCCATTGGCGCTCTGGCCCTCTCTCAATATTCGACCATGTTGACCGCATTTGATGGTCATTCTTTCCATCCCCATGGTATTCTTCCTACCTTTCCTATCCATTTAGGTGGAAAGATAGTGGAGGTGGATGAGGTGGTTGATGCGTCCCTTGACTATAACTTGTTACTAGGGCGTAATTGGACTTATGCTATGACGATAGTCATATTGTCCATTTTTTGTACTTTATGTTTTCCTCACGAAGGAAAGATCATGATGATCGATCAATTTTCCTTTACTCATTCTAGTCCCAATGCATGAGTTAGACCTTTGATCCCCATGATCGATAATTCTCAGCTGGAAACTAAGGATATTGGTATCGTAATGTATTCCCCCCTTATGGGTACCTTTTATTTCATAGCACTAATTGATCACATTTACGCCATGTCCAATAGGTTTTCTTTGTCAATAAGGTCCTTTCCTTTCCGCACTTAGTATTTTAACGATCCTTGGACCCTACCTTCCCCAGCCATGTCTTGTGAAGGTCAGTCACATATTGGAATGCCAATGCCACTATTGGTGCCAAAGATAGTGTATCAGGCTATTTTTGACTATTCTTCCGACCTAGATCTTGTCTCCTCACAGACGAAGGATCTTATTCTTAATCCTATATGGGCCACTTCATTGTCTTGCTCATATGATTTCCTCAATGATAATTTACATTCAGATGAAGATATCTTAGAGGCCATGAACATTTCTGATAGGCCATGGGATGATATGCATCATCACTCTTACTTCCTCCCAGATCTTGTTAGGATTGAACAAGATGATTTCAGATTTACCTTGAGTGAGATAGTCAGTCACGTCGTAGTTACACTTGATACACATGACATTTATGCTGAAGGAAACATGGTGAGTATTTCTCCTACCATCACAATTGACATCTCTCGCATTCTTGGTAAAATTGAAAATGTATATATCGGTGCAGATTGTTCGCCTGAAGAAATTCAGATCTACATCGATCTCTTCAAATAATTGTGCGATGTATTATCTTGGTCATATGAAGAGATGCTAGTAATTAACCCTCATATTTTCGAACATGAGATTAAAACCTACCCAGATGTTAAACCTATTTGGAAAATACTTAGAGTTATTAATCCTAGGAAGGCCCATGCTATTAAGGAAGAGGTGGAAAAACTACTTAATGCAGGTTTTATCTAGCCAATTCCCTTGAATGAATGAGTATCCAATCCCTATCTCGTGAATACGAAGCAAGGAACCATCCATGTGTATGGATTTTCGAGACTTGAATAAGGCTTGCCCTAAAGATAACTTCCTGGCACCTTTCATTAATCAGATTCTCGATGAGTGTGTGGGAAGCAAGGTTTTTTCTTTCATGGATAGATTTTCAGGGTACAATCAAATTCAGATCAAACCCGAGGATTAGCATAAGATGAAATTTATTTGTCCTTGGGGTAATTTCGCATACCGAAAAATTCCTTTCGACCTTAAAAACGTCGGAGAAACCTTCCAACGTGCCATGACCTTCGCCTTTCATCATCTCAAGAATATAGTCAAATCTTACCTTGATGATCTCGCTACTCACTCTTGCAAGAGAGTGGATCACTCTACCCACCTTCGGCTAGTTTTTTAGATATGTCGCTATTATCACATCTGTTTAAACCCTCATAAGTGCATCTTTTGCATTAGTTCAGGTTGTCTTTTAGGATTCTTAGTTTTTGAGACTAGGATCATGGTGGATCCTTTAAAGTTTGAGGAAATACTTTGATTTCCTCCCCCGTGCAACTTTGAAATATAACTTCTTACGTCGATTTATAGTAAACTATGCCAATATTACTAAGGGTTTCATGCATCTATTGAAGAAGGACACTCTGCTTATATGGGATGAGTGAGCCTAGGAGTCCTTCGATGCTCATAACAAATACTTGGTGTGGATGCCTCTATTGAAGCCTCTAGACTTCAATAGAGATTATTTTTTTTATATGTCCACATCTAAATTGAAGGTTGGTATGGTTTTAGTTCAAGAGGATGATAAGCTCCATGAGCATGTTGTCTACTACCTTAGTCAAAATTTAGTCGGTCCTGAACTCAAGTACTCTCATGTTAAGAAGCTAGCTTTGGTTGTCGTACACATGGTTCAAATATTGCGGCACTACATACTGCTTTGAAAAAATACCGTAGTTGTTGATGTCAATCCATTTCAATACGTCCTTACTAGGTGTATTATAGGGGGGAAATTCAATAAATGGATTGTCATTTTGCAAGAGTTTGACCTCGAGTTTGCTTCGATGAAATCCAAGAAATCACTATTTTTTTTCCAAGTTAATATCGGACTTCCCTCGAATAGATGAGGACGTCATCCATGTCGATTCATTCATGGATGAACACATTTTCCTTATCTCATCCTCAGACCCCTAGTATGGAGACAATTTAATGTATCTTCAAACCTTGAAGTTCTCTCAGTATCTATCGAGAGACGATCGCCAATGTATAAGGTATCAAGCTTAAAACTACCTTATCATCGGTGGAATTTTTTGTCACCAAGGTGTAGATAATATCTTTCGTTGTTTCTTGAATCACAGAGAGACTGAGTGGGTTCTTAATGAATGTCACAACAGAGCTTGTGGTGGTCACCTATCTGGGCTTGTGACAACCCAAAAAATATTTCTAGCTAGTTATTTTTAGCCATATATTTTTAAAGATTGTGTTGAACTTGTCAAGAGGTGTCACCCTTACTGGGTGTTCACTCAGAAAATGTGCTTGCATCTAGCCCCTCTTCACATAGTGATCACCGTTGGTCCCTTCACCAAGTCGGGGGTGGATTTTTTGGACTACAACAAAACTTCGACTGGGAGGCATCTACATATTATCATGGTCATAGAATACTTTACTAAGTGGGAAGAGGCCATTCATACAATTAAATCTGATGGTAAGATTACATATTTTTTCGTGTTCAATCAAATTATAACCCACTTTGGAATCTCAAGTGAGATTGTCATTGATCATGGAAGTCACTTTTAGAACTAAATGATGAAAGAATTACCATTGAAACTGGGGTTTAAACATGTTCATTCATCCCCTTACTATCCCCAGAAAAATGGACAAGTAGAGGTCGTGAACAAGTCTCTCAAGACCATTTTTCAAAAATTTGTCAGCCAAAGAAAATCTAACTGGCATTTAATGCTTTACCCAACACTTTGGGCATACCGAACCTCAGTTACGAATTCCACTTGTTTTTCTCCTTTTTAGTTAGTACACAGTGTGGAGTTGATCCTTCCTATTGAATGTGAAATATTATCTCTTAGACTAGTAGTTAAGATCCTCCCTAACACTTATGATCTCGAAGAACGCATCATACACCTAGAGAGTCTAGATGAGAAACATTGAGATACCTCTACAGCTATCGAAGAAAATAAACGATGTGTCAAGTTCGATGTGATTAGTCTTTAAATCCTTGGTAGTGCATTAAGGGGTGACTTGGTCCTCTTGTATTAGAGACATAGAACCTCTAGGGGTAGGCAAGTTCAGCCTCATAATAATATTGCAACTTGAAAAGGATCTTATGAGTTGGAATATTATGAAGGTAATATGTTGGTTGAGCCCAAAATGGGCTCTACTTGAAAATATAATGCAGCATCCCCAAGCTTGGGTGTAACTCTTTGTATACTGGTGTATCTTAGTGTATATACTTATTTTCCTTTGTGTCATCAACTTACTTATCGAGTTTTCCCTTAGTTGGCCGGTTCAATGGAGTCTTGGTTTACTTAGGATTCTGAGGCTGATGCAGGTCCAATGGAGTCTTCGGTTTACTTAGGATTCACAGACGATGCCAGTTGTCATACATGGAACTTGGTTTTTGCTTCTTGGGTTCTTTTCTCACCCAAGGTTCAACTGGTGTCTTCAAGTGGCATTTGTCTAGGGCCATCAATGAATAATGTGGTTGAATATAGCATCGTTATACATATTTTACGCGATTCCATTTCACATAGTATTTTTTCTTTAGAGGTTCGCCTGGACTCCTAGTTAGTAGTATGTCAGTTGAACAAAAGTTATCATGTATGAGATCCTACTCTACTTCGACGATTCCTATGGGTATGACTTTTGGAATGACATTTTGATTTTATTACTTATAATCACATACCCATAAGTTCTAATTATGTATCTAATGCATATGTTAATTATGTTTTATATTGGAATTTGTCACATAACTAAAGTAAAGAAAACAAATTTATCAATGTACACATTGTAACATAAGTAAAGCCAAAGACCAAATTTATATATATATTTCATCTCTCCAAAAATATGGTGTCATAGTACAAAAATTAGGGGTCACACCCTCAAAATAAATATACAGCCAATCAATACAATGACCACAACATCTACACCTGTGGTGCCGAATGTGTGTCATGGTAGCATACTATGACGTTTGTGAGACGCGGAAAGAGTCACACCCATGCATGGGGCACACCCATCACTTTTCGCTACATCGCCTCTGGCAGATCCTCTACCTAAACCATGGGTATTATGTGCGTCAAATGATACAAGTTTCCCTACACATTTTAAAGTAATATTTCTGAGTCTCCTCCCACTAGTTCATCCCCCCTGGTGCCTCCACTAGTGTCATGGAAATCCATCTGGTTGTTGCAGACCCACATCTGCGAAACAAAGATTTTTTGTTAAATACTTGACATCATCCAAATACATTTGTGTTTTTTAAATCTTTTAAAAGATACAAAAAAATGAAATATATAAAAAAAATTCATACCTCTATCTCCATAGGAAGAAACTAGTGGAAGTGGCATGTCTGGATCTCCTCTGTAGTCTATCCCTGCATAAGGGTAGTCATCTAGGGCTCGACACCACCAGAAGAATAACTCATCGTTGTAGGGGGTTGGTACCCTACCACCTCCCAACCGCCTCATCACCTTGGTCCACCGTGACATGGATGGATTGAGCGGTCTATGTAGAGAAATATTAACTCTAGGGATCAATCCTGGAACCCGCTCAAAGAAAAAACTAAGCAAGATAGATGCAAACCCAAAGTTCCTCTTCCTACCCTGTTTGTAGTCTTTCAGTTGGCTCTTCATGTTAGAAAGTAGTGAGGTGCACAAATCATACACTATGGATCGTAAGCACTCCAATGAGTAGAACATCAATGGGCTTGATGCTTGGTGCAATGAGTCTGACCCCACAATCCGTGTGAGTACAATAACGATGATCTTTAAACTCAAGTTGTTGAGGGCTCTAATGGGGAGTTGGATCCTTACCTTTCATATTCCCGCAACATAGTGAGTGGCGATGTAGTCCTCTATGTTAATGCCACTCCCATATCACCACGCTTTGAGTTTTATGACCTCACCCTGAGGTGACAATCATGTAATAAAGTAGATATCCTTGACTTTATTTCTCAATGGATTCCCATCGAGGTTGAAGGCCTTTATATCCGGATCCCGAAATTTCACCAGCATTTGGAGCAACCTCACTTAAGCCCTCATCCCTTTGAGAGCTCAAAACTTGTCAATCCCGCATAATTTTAATGCTAATTGGGCCCCTATATCTATTTCCACTGCAACATCAAATTCCTCATGCTCTCTTTCTCTCCATTCAAGTACCATCCTGCAAGAAAAATCCATTTTTTGGGTCAAATTTCTTTAAAAAACCAAGTTACAGACATGTACGTGAGCTGCATTATACATAGTCGTATATAGGGTTTCATATACGCAGTTTTTTTTTATAACAGTTGTGTATAGGGATTCATATACGTGACCCAATGAACTACATCCCACATACACCCTATTTCCTAATTTGCACCTTAAAAAACTCAAAAAATGAGACCTAATTTAAAATTGTAATCCATTAGAAATGAAGAAGAGGGAAAAGGGTACTTACTTGGTCCAAATGGTTGTCAATTTCGTCACTCTTATATCCCACAATCAACACTTGAAGGTCGTGGGAAAATTGGTCCAAAATGCACTATTTGGGTTAAAATGTGAAATTGTATGGTAAAATTGGTTATTTTTACTATTTATAGAAAAATTTACCCACTTTACATAGTTTTTGCTAATATTTTGGCCTAGTGGATTAATAGTGCAGTGGATGGAGCTGGTTTTGGTGGTTTTATCCAGGGATTCTTGAGGTTTCTAGAACCATGTTGCACGTTCATGACTTTGGCAGGTATTTTCTTTCACCAACATATAGGATAGGTCATCACTTTGTTTCACACACTTGCATTATCCTATAAATGTGATTCATATGCCTTAGGTATGAACCCATTTATTAGCGACATGAAACCTTCTTTCTACTACTAGAAGTGCCATTAGTGAATGGTATAGGATTACCAAACATGGGTTCCCTAGTTAGAATCTTTGTGTCATTCGGTGCCCATGAAAATATTGTTTCCATAATATCAGGAGTCCCTTATAGTTTCAATATGACTTTCTGTTTGAACCTCATATTCTCACTAATAAGAATTTTGACCTATACCTATGGGACTTCCACCGAGTCTTGGTTAAGCTCTTTTCTGACTCTATTTAAAAGCAAAAAGATTGTCAAGTGAACTTGTCTCTCTCAAACTCGTTAATTGGATTTCAAAGGAAGTCTACTTGGTGTAAGTTTAACCCTTTTTCGGACCAAGTAGACTAATTTCGAGAAAGGAATACTGTAGTCACTAATTGCTAGAAAAGTTTTCCTGGGTATTTTTTTATACTTTTTTGGGCCTAGGGACAAAATTTTCAAAAAAGGAAATTCTTTGGCGTTAAGTTGAAATGCACTCCATTATCCTTCTTGCAATATGAAGCCTATTGTCAGTTCTCGCTTTCTCACTATAATCCTATTACCTCAACAAATTGCATCATCATCCAAACAGATCCTTGTTTATATCCTTTGTATCTTGACACCCTATACCCCAAGAGGAAACATTCCCCCAAGCATCCATGTCCTACATGCACCTTCTTCCATTGAGCATAGGTATGTTCCATTGTTGTAACTAGTTTCTTAATCACGACACTCGTTTCCTCCTCTATATCATGGAATTCATTTGTCTATGAAAAAACAAAAACACATGGGCGGGAAAAGAATATTATCTCATGTTGGCAACAATCATGTCGCCTTTGAATAGAGAAAAAAAATTTGAGTCCATTTTTCATTCAAAGTTTGGTTTTAGCATGACCTTAGGAAGTTGATCTCATTACTTAGAGTTTACTCCTCCGATTGGTTACTCTTCTAGTCCCTATGGAGAGTTTGATTGGTGCCTCTTGCATCACAAAGTTTCATTATAAACTCTATGCTTTCAGATTCCTCCATATGTCTCATGCTCTTGTTCAAAGGATGTCTATAAGTCTGTGTCATCCATTTCTTAGAACTCTTGACTTTTCGTGTCGACCATACCCTCACTGTGTCTCAGAGTTACATGAAGTTGCAGTCCTACCGTGCACATTGGTCCTACTTTCATTATGGGTAGGTAACCTTGAACCCAACAATCGACATATCCTCATTGGTCACTGACTGGGGGGTTTCCCTTGTGTTTGATGAAAATAAATCTATTCACACATTGGGATTCATGAAGTGTCTTGGATTCCATTAGCCTTATTGGTGGTTTCCTCACCTTTGTCGGTATTTTTCCTTATTGGTTGCTATTTAGAGGGCCTCTTTCATGCACTACTTGCATCTGGTGCATGCAATAGATGCACAGGGTCGTTGGTTCATGAACATCATCTTCGTCCAAGTTCCTCCAAATCATCAAGATATTGCTTTGAACCTCGTGCCAAATGATGAGAGATGCCTTAATTCTCTCCTTTCCGCGGGTCTCCTTCCATTGAATTCAACTCATCTATTCTATAAATGAGGCTTAGAGTCTAATGAGTGCCTAGATCCTTTTAGTCATCAATGGCAGGTTCTATCGCTATCGACAATTGGGAATACATCAATGTCTCATGGTCGATGGATTGTTCAAGTGTTTGAACTCAACACCTTTATTCACACTTGTAAGAATGTACTTGGTGCCTTGATACCTACTTTCATTATCAATACAGTGTCTCATGTTTGTTAGCGGTATACCTTAATGACCGATAATCAAAAGAAGTCTCATTGTGTTCGACCTCAACTCCTTTATTCACATGATGTAGACTTGCACCTTTGGCAGATTGTGTAGAATACTTGAAGACATCAGTTTATAGTCACATCTTTCCTGTGTTTTTTATATCATTCATTGGACCAGTATCTATATGACTTCAATGATCATGGGGGATCAGATTGTACTCCATTATATACAAATATATTCATATTGATTTTGAGATTGGTTTTCACTGGGCCTTTTTTGTGACTATGACATCTTATGGAATGTGTCTACTTTGTATTGCCTATTCATGGCCATGAAAAACTGTTTGGTATATTTCGACATGGATTTGCAGTGTAATTCAAATTGGAAACCATGTTTACAAAGTCATTATGGATTGTAATATTCTTATGAGCAACCAGTTCATCCAACTGGGTCTCCATTACTCCACTTCAGGGAATTATAATGTACTTCGTCCATTGCAGACACTCCTCTGACCTCACACATTAGGGGGCATCTGTTATAGCAAGATTTTCCTCACCCCATGAAACTTGCTCAGAAGGCCTATCCCATTTCCCTATGCAGACTTGAAGTTTATTTTTGCAATTCCTAGAAATAAAAATAATATTTTCCACATATTCATTCCCTAACAACTATACAACATATGTATATGTAGGTTGCACCATCACAACCCATGTACATCAAGTTTTGTTCCCAAAATTAAAAAATCGTGTCAAGTTTCCATGTCACGTCATGATATCCATGATCCTTGACCTTCCATATACTGGAAACACTCCAAATTGGACCTTTAGTTCCATTTGAAGGCTGTAAATGGGCCATATCCAAGCTGTGAATGAGTAGGAATTAAAATTTTGAGAGAAAACTTACTCTAGATAAATTATTCACTTCATATTGAGTTTGGATCCCTTTTTCCTTTAAAGTTTGAACACATTGTTCAACCCCCAAGCTCTTCCCTCTTTGATGGAGAACCTCATTGTCTCTCTTATATGAGAATTCCTTTGGTGGAGGCCCATCTGGAAGGGACTTATTTTCTTAGTTCTGAGATGTGCCGACACAAAATTATGTCATTCATACACTTATGTTGATCATCTTTTAATAGAAATACTCTCTTCTTGTCCAATTAATGTCTTACAAATATTTGAATTCTTATTCCATGGACATATTTGTTATGAATATTGGTGGATTATGCTATTATATGTGTTAGATATATATATTATCACCACATG
>SNQJ01S0108772.1:24992-37869 GCA_010110895.2 Picea sitchensis
ATACCTCCTAGTCTCCTATATATACCAAGGAGACATTTTCATTTTGAATCATCTTGTACTTGAACATTTAAGTGGGGTAAAAGGAGGTTGCCCCCTCAAAGAGGCTTATTATCTGAAATTATCTCTTTTTCAAGGCGTTGAGCTTTTCCTGAGGTTTTTCTATGCTATATTGATGTTTGGTTCTTAACATTGACTTCTGAAAATTCACTAACTGTCTTCTTTTCCACTGCAGGCGCTTCTCCTTAGCCGACTTGTCTTGTGGTTTTCTCCCATGTGATTCCCAAAACTTGTCCCAAAATGAGTTGCTCCAACAAGAATAAACCAATATTTTTTCTAAGAGGATTTAGAGATGACTGTATTGACATATTGAACGTGATGGGAGGTGGCAATATATACCAAAAAACTTATGAAATTATCATCGAATTCTATCAAAGATACTCTAGAGGTACCTCACGACCAGGAAAAGGGTCAAGGGACAAATTAACAAGGATCAATAACACATCTAGTATGGGATTCACCCAAGCCAAGATTGGGAATATGAGGGAGGATTTAAAAATGGATATACTCAAATCCTTAAGCTCCCAATTAGATACCCCACAATTGAAAAATAAATGGGAGGAGGCATAAGNAAGGATCAATAACACATCTAGTATGGGATTCACCCAAGCCAAGATTGGGAATATGAGGGAGGATTTAAAAATGGATATACTCAAATCCTTAAGCTCCCAATTAGATACCCCACAATTGAAAAATAAATGGGAGGAGGCATAAGTGACATTATCCATGTGTTTTCTGAAATGAAGAAAAAATATCAGTTGAAGCAGTGTCCACTAGATCAAATTGAAATATGTGGAATCCGTGAAGAAGACCATGCCATTAGTAAGTGTCTCTCCTTATCGGGTTTAAAATTCATATAACTAGAAGAAAATAGGGAGGGCCGATCAATTATGTCTCATCACACAAAAATGATCATGGAATCCCAACATCAAGGTATATCCCCAAACCAATATCAATATTTCAATTATTATTGGACTAATGCCTTCATGCGACATCCTTCCCAATAGAAATACCCATCTAATCTTTTCAACTCACAATGGATGACTCCATCACCCAAAACAAATCCTCGGGTGTAGGGGTGGAGAAACCCACCTTTTGGGGTGGCTCAATAGTCACTACCACAAAAACCTATAGACTCCCAACCTCCACCTAAACTCCAACAACCAAACCAACCTCCTGTGAGACCAAAACTCCCTACACAACCTATCCCTAACCCCAAAAATAAACCAACAAAAAAAGCATATGATGTGGAATTCCCATTTTACCCTGGTTACTCCATCTCTTCTCTAGAATGTCAAGATATACACTTAAGATTAGGGAAAACCATACATCAATGAGCCTCAATTGTAACTATAGAATACTATGAGGAAGAAGCTCTGTTGGCGCAAAATCAATACTAGGGTTCTCGATAGTTTCCAACAAAAAGTACAAATGTGGTCTAGGAACATTGGCATATTGAACCTTCCACAAGGGAAGGAGGTCTCACCCGAAGCATAGCCAAGACTTATGTGATGAAGGAAGTTGTAGAGAACACAACACCAGATATATTTATACACTACACAGATCCATATATTAACCATAGACACCACATTGAGAGTTAGGGATAGGTTGTTGGGTCTTGGATGCCATCACCCAAAACAAATCCTTGGGTGTAGGGGTGGAGAAACCCACCTTTTGGGGGGCCTCAATAGTCACTACCACAACAACCTATAGCCCCCAAACCTCCACCTAAACTCCAACAACCAAACCAACCTCCTCTGAGACCAAAAATCCTTGCACAACCTATCCCTAACCCCAACAATAAACCAACGATTTGAATATTCCATGCAGATCCATATATTTTCCTTGTACCTTTTCTTTCTTATTCGCACCTTTCCCATAACTATCATGGTGTAATAATTTCCTTTTTGACACTGGTATGTTAATTCCATTTGATGTGTTGATTCTTTAATATTTTCTTTCACTTAGGGAAGGATGATTTATGTGTTGGGTAACTACTAATTAATTTCTAAAGAATCTTGCAAAATAATTAGATGCTACTCCAAGGTAATACTACTCCAAGGTGTTTCTACTCCAAGGCGTTGCTACTCCGAGGTGTTTCTACTCCAAGGTGTTATTACTCTAAGGTGTTGCTACTATGAGAAGCTACTACTCTGAGGTTATACTACTATGAGGGGATGCTACTCTGAGGTTTTGCTACTGCAAGATTTGATACGCAAACACCGCTACTACAAAATGTTGTTACCGCTAAAGGATCGCCGCATGATGATGACTAGACCATTGATCTGTGGACCCATATGACAAGGATTGATTTATATTGATTATGTGGATTACCTCAATTAATTACTATTGTATGTTATGAACACAGGATGTCTGCCCAGATTAATAGGAAATTTCAGTCGACTATTTCCATAAAAGTCATTTATGCAAGTTGTAATTGGTTATAGAAAATATTTCATATCCTCTTGTATCTTCTTAATTAAGATGACATAGAACAACTTGATAATCGAAATATTCTCAAGACTATTCATAATTGTGATTTTTTCAAGATTAGAATAGGAAGAAAGAGTTTAAAGGGGTAGAACATATTTTCTCCCAGGTTACGATGGTTTTGGGGAAATAGAGAATAGTCGACATACTAATGAGAAACAACAATTGTATCTGCACCTTTTGATTGAATAATAAATATTTGACAAGTTGTGGTATCAATTCATGAGTCTTAAAGTTACAGTTTATGTAGTTTTTCCACCCCTACTCAGGAAGGACCCTCCTCTTTAGCAGGGTTGTTGTTCCTATATTATTAATTAGATTAGCATGAATATATTGTCTTGTCATTACTTTTTCTTAGTTTAAATCTTGGTGAAGATGATTGATGTGAGTGAATTGTTTTAAGTATAGTTTTCATAGTTTGGTTTGTTATTGGTGTGTTTTCAGTTCAATTCAGTACGAGTGTGTTTCTGTTTCATTGCAACAAGTGTTCATTTCAATTTTGCAAGAGTGTGTTCTTAATTTATTCCAAAAAGCGTTCGGTTTCATTGCAACAAATGTTAATTTCAATTCCACATGAGTGTGTTCTTAATTTATTTTCAGCAAGTGCTTTATTTCAATTTTGTATGCATGGGTTTTCAATGAAATGCAACAATTATTTAAATTTTAATTCTGCAAGAGAGTGTTCTCATTAACTATAGTGAGGATGTCTTTCCTTTATAGAAGAATATTATTTATTTCAGAAAGAATGTGTTTCTAGCTAATGCAAAGGGATTGTTCAGTTACAAGAAAGGATTAGAATTGTTGACAGACATGTTCCTTGATCTTCAACAGTGTGTTTTGTGATTTTAATTAAGATTCCATTTTAGTAGTAAGGATTAGATAATTAGCAACTAGTTCAAGTTTAATAGAAGTTGGATTGATTCTTAGAAACTTCCTTTAATCATCTTACTTTATTGTATCTTTAAGTCGATAGAAGGATATGGTTTTTTCATAGTAGTTGTATAGAGAGTGTGTGATTAGTAAATTTCATTCACCAGAAAGTGTTAGGAGAGTTATTTGTCTGCATATAAGTTGCACAATAACCTTGTGATAAAATACTTACTCCAGGTTGACAATTGAATGCATTGGATGATTTCATTAGACAATTAAACACACCAACACTTTCCCTTTACATTTCCCTTTTATTTATACTTTTGCGTCTTTGAAAAATTCACTTGACTAAATTAAATCCTCTCTTCTCCACTTCATGTATTCCTTTCTTTTCTTCTCTCGGTATTGTGTCTTCCACTATCTTCTAGATTTCCAACTAGACACAGTGCAGATGACTATTTTTTCTTCTTCTAGAATTCTAGATGGTGCATGATGCTTTATAAAAACTAAGGCTTTATCAAAATGAAGGGCCCAAAAAGCCCCGACAAAAACTATTGAATCACCATGAGTCAAACTTTGGATTTTTTACTAGGGCCTTCCTCAAATGAAGGGCCCAAATCTGGTACAGTCTTAAGGGCATGTTGGTGGAAGTAGTCATAATTCTCCAAGAGGTCCTGCCACTTCCATACCAAAATAAAAGCACCCACAATAAATTCTTGAGCCAAAACAACGTCTGGTTCTGCAAGCTTAGTGGCGAGGAGAGTATGATACTCTGTGTCCACAACATAATCCAATTGATGCATTTGTATATACAAAGTTTGAACTATAGTTTTGAATTCCTGTAGTTATCTCTTGGCAGTTTGGGTAGCTTCAAACATTGCATCAAGCCTATTGTCATCCTCTTCTATTTCAGTGAACTTATCCTATTACGCAATAGGATTTGTTAGGGCCTATGCTTATCCATTCATATGCTTAATCTGGACTCTCAATTATTCAACTAATTATTCCTTCATTCCAGCAGACCGACCCAATCATTGACCATGGTAAAAATATTGTTACATTCACCAGTATGGTCATGAAGGGAGGACCAAATAGTATCTCATTCCACAACCACTCGCGTGAACTTATCAAGCACAGATTTTGGTTTTTCCCGCTCCTTAAGTTGAATTTCTTCCATTTGTTGTTGCAATATATTTGACTTTTCTACTAACTGGGACCATGCACATGCAAGTAATTCGACATGTTGAACTAGTGCAACATGAATACTATCATCTAGAAGTTGAGGGGAAACCTGTCGAAGTGTAGGCCAAACTTCAACTAACTTCTTAGAGATTGCATCCAACTTTGATTGAACCTGAACACACAAGGTGTATGTTTGATCTCTATCCTATGATACTATATATATACATATCTCATGCCTCAAGTGTTGGCTCTACTTCATTAATTATTCATTGACATGTTTGACAGAAAAAATGCCTTTCTTTGTCTTGGCAGCAGAAGCTTTGATGACATTCAACAATTGTGGTGTTGGACAAGATGCAAAATACTCATTGGAGATGGATTGATCCATGGGTAGCCTTGATGTAAGTGGTTGGTCACTTACAACTGACCTCTCATAAAGGACGGGGGTACAAACACCATCAAGACTAGGAGAGGTAGCATGGAAGCTACATGTAATTCTCTCTTGAATATTCTGAGGGAATATGGGTACAACCTCCATGTGCTCTAGACACAGTTGAAGGATTGTGCAACATTGTTGAGGATCCTGTAGAAAAGGTGCAGCCTGTTCACAAACAGAACTCATGCTCTGGGATAAAGTGGTTTCTCCTTGAATTTCCATAGGGTCATGTGTAGGATCTGGTCCTGAATGACCCTTCTCTTTTGCAAATTTCTCTATCTTCGGGTTTTGGAAAATATATTGAGGAAGGGGTTGAGGCACATTATGCATGGTAAGGGGAATGTTGATTTTCAATACATGAGGTGAAGGAAATGGAATATGGATATTACTTTCATAGGTTTCATTTTATAGATCAATTGATTCACGCTTAATCGTATTTTTAGCAAGATAAATGGGGAATGGTGAGATAACTAGTGAAATAGTCATACTAGGGGTAATGTGTGGTGGAATGGTTTTCATGTTCAATACGAGTGAGATGAGTTTCCAAAATAGTGACTACATGGTCATCAGTGATAGTAATAACAGGGAATTTGGGTGGCACAGAGGAAAAACCTAATGTTTGTGGTGGAAGTGAAGAAATTGGGATGGTATCAATGATGATAGGGGGTGTAGTGGATGGGGACGGGGAACTAGTATGAGATTTCTTGGTGGGAAGTGAACAAGTATCTTCAAAGGATTATTTGAAATTATTACCAGTGAATATGGTGCTTTCAGAAATGATGATAGTGACGACAACTGTAGAATGGACCTTGGAAAGGATTCTTCCTCCTCTTTTGACTCTGAACCTGAAGGCATGCATTGTCTCTTATCTACGCCATTAGAACATAGAACATTAGGTGTAGTTGGAGCCTCTTTCTACAAAATCATGGACAACTGATAAGACACCCCTAAGTGATTTTTAACTTTCTACACATTTTACTATGAACAGACCTTCGTATCCAACGTTTCAACATCTAGGTAATATGGCAGCAGGGGAGTGTGAAAATTCTCAGGATCCACAACTTAGGGCCTCATAAATGTGTGATCTTGATTCATTCATAACCATATTTTGATGGTATTTTGTTAAGTAACTCCTGCAGAATCCTCATGCACTGGGTGGAATTGATTAAGTCATTGTATCATTGCAGAAAAACAATGTTATTGAGTGATACATTAGTGGTATATGTTCTTGCTTGCCAGGACTCAAATCTCATAGTTATTTGACTATCTTGAATCATTTCTAGCTCCGAACCTTGTGGTGGAATCCATTTCCACATGGTGAATGCAAATAAGAGATATCCATAGATGAAGTATCCACCCCTCTCATGCATATCCATGCAATCATGTAGCATCTAGTTCATCAAATAATTGCACTAGTTCACTTGTGCGCCTTGTGCACAAAAAAAGGAAACTGACAAAGCATTGAATGTGCACTCTCCCTTGGAATAGTTTTTCATCACCTTACATGCAATCAAGTAGTATGCGCAGTGGATAGTCTTATCAATGATTAGCTCAATGAGGGATTCGTCACCTCCATGTTTGGTACCAAACTTATCGTATAGGTTGAGCTCACCCTTCTTCCGACCATGCTTACCTAAACCGTGGAAGCCCTTTGTGAAATATTCTCCCTCCATGGAAAATCATGTCAACTGATGAATATCAATAGACTGGATTAATGGATACTCTCGATCCAGCCATAATGAGCCATGTATCTGACTAATTAAAAACTTGGTGTAACGTGCGATTTCAGTCATGGTACCAAAGATAGGTAAATCTCGTAAGTTCATTATAGTTGAATCAATCAATGAAATATAGGGAGTCTTCCATTGCACATCCACCTCTCCATAGGGAAAGGAAAATAATCCATGTTTACATCAATCTTCATCTAGGGAAACAAGTCCCCATCTGAAAAATTGATGTCAAGTATCTGAGTTTGCTCAACTTTACCCTATATATCACCCATAATATCAATGTGTGGATCATGCATATCCGTTGGAACAAAAAGATTTTGAATTTCACCCCGAGTAGTAGAGGTATCAACCATGACTAAAGAATTGTGTTGATACATAAAAAGAACCAAGGGATGAGAACACATGGGCATACTCGCATAATTCAAATTGGGCTCCAGAGCTAAGAATTCAGACAAATAAATAGAACACAATGACTTGGACAAGAAGCAACCACTAGGTTATAGGAAATCATGAGGAGGTGACACAGGATGATCATTAAACTTTCATTAAGGGTAAACCACATAGATAAATGAGAATTGACAACATACATGACCAATAGACATGAAAAAATATAATTCATGATTAGGGTAATAAAAGGCACAAGTATCGACACATATTTGACATCACATGACATGTGGGGAAATAATTTCCAGGATGACGACTAACCGGAAATGTATCGGTGAAATTTCAGGAATAAATAAATTTTAATGACATGGACAAGATAGTGACAAAAAGGTACTAACAACATTTAACGAATAGTGTGAAAGTGACACGACGGTGACTAAAACCATCAAAAGTTACTAAATGCATAAAATATTGTACATGTACTCCATGAGCACAATGATGTGACCCAGAAGAGACAAAATGACAATGACAACTAGACTCTAGGGTTGCATGAACATTGGATATGCCATTAATTTATTGGAAAAAAGGGAAAAGATTAAAATAAAATGGAAACCTACCTACTTTATTCACTCCCTGTGACAAGAGTGTGGAAATAATTTCTTCACCCATCCTGGATGAAGAACACCATCTATTTACACTACTTAAGCAACTCTTGATTCCCAAATTTCCGCAACTATAAAGGGTCCAAGCTAGTGCATCTGTAGATTCCCTGGATGCTTTTGGTACTTATTGTCATAGAGAAATACCTAGTCACCTTCAGAAAAATTCTTGGTCTTAATGTGTCTATAATTCCAATATTTTTGTCTAGACTACTCTAAATTCTAATGAAAATCTATTAAAAATATGGCTTCTTCAACTTCTAGTTGTTCCACAACTCATTCTGCAATAGACACATCATTTTTCATCTGAGTAACTTGTGCAATGTATAGACTTGGAGTGATGAATTTGGCTGACACTTCTTCATATCTCCCATAAACTAGCTAGAAAGGGGTATACTTGTGTAGCTTCTTGGTAATGGTTATATATGCTCAAAGAGAAGTTGTAACTCTCTCATTCCATCCATATCCATTAGTACAATAGACTTTAGCCAACCCTTTCCATAGAACCTTATTAAATGCTTCCACCATGCCATTTTCTTGTAGATGATAAGAATTTCCCTTGTGAAGAAGAATAAAAAATTCTCTAGTGAGGGTGGAAATTGTCTCACTGATGAAATGGGAACCTTGATCACTAGTTAAGCTCCTAGGACACCCAAATTGAGTAATAATGTTCTCAAAGATGACCCTTGTTGTTGTCTCTATAGAAAACTCCTTAACACATTTTGCCTTAGCCTTGCGAGTCAAATAATATATTGTAGTAATGATGTATATTTCCTTCGAATGTTTTGTTGGAATATTAATAGGTATAACAAAATCAACAACCCTCTTCTAAAAAGATTGTAGTGCTTGAACATGATGTAATGGAAAATCATCCATGTGCAAAGTATTACGAACCTGTTGGTAGACATCACATAATATAGCGTAGTCTTTATAATATTTAAACATAGTCGAACATCATAATCCTCCTTGAATTATCTTTTGTGTAGTTTCCTTCCCTCCTACATGACCTCCCGTAACTCCATTATGAAACTCCCACAAGATTTCAGGTCTTTCATGGTCAAGTACACATATTCTGAGGATGTTATCCAATCCTTATATAGTTCAAATAAAATGAATCGATAGTCATTTTCACAAAACACCAAATGTCTCTTTTGTGTTGTGGAATAACCATCAGAGAAGAAAATAGTTCTCAGGAATAAGGAAATATTAGAGAGAAAGTATGTGGAATATTCAATCTTAAATAAATCTACATCTGGGAGCCAGTCATCTATAACTCCAATAGTTTCTCTTGACTCTAACTAAGATAAGTGGTCACGACCAGCATTCATCTTTCTAGGCTTGACAACAATTTCAAAGGAAAATTCCTAAAACAACAAGAGCCACCTCCAAATCCTTCCTTCTAGCACAAGATCATTCACCAAATATTTTAGAGTTGAATGATCAGTGAAAAAATTGAAATGGGCTCCCAATAAGTAGTTTCTAAACTTATGTAGAGAATAAACCATGGCTAACCCCTCTCTTTCTGTGGTAGTGTAGTTGTGCTCCACCTGTGATAGTTTTCTACTAGTGAAATAAATAGGATGATCTAGATTTCCTTCACCAGGTTGCACAAGTTTAACACCTAAAGCAGTGCTAGAAACATAAATGTGTACATGGAATTCAACCTACCAATCATGATACATCAAAATAGGGGCACTACTTAAATTTTATTTCAAAATGTTAAAATCTTTGTCACATTTAGGTTTCCGGTGAAAAACTTCATCTTTCTTCAACAACTTCTCCAATGGGGAAGTTATACATGCGCACTTTCGGATGAACCTATGATAGTATCCGGTATGAACCAGAATCGATCAAAATTGTTTGGTAGTTGTAGGGGGGTCATATTGAGAATAACAACAACTTTCAAAGGATCCACTAGAACTCCTTCCTTGCACACAATATGTCCCAAATGTTTTCCAAAAGGTACACAAAAAACACACTTTTTCAGATTCAACGAAATTTCTAACTGTCTATAATGGTCAAACATTAACCAAAGTAGGCCTATGTGTTCCTTAAAAAAACTTTACGTAGTCCATTCATCCATGTAGACTTCAAGAAACTCATGGAGAAATTCACAAAAGGAAACAATAATAGTCTTGGAAAAGAAAGCAGGAGAATTCGTAAGTCCAAAATAAATAACATTATAAGAAAACGAACCCCACTCAGTAGTAAATGTAGTCTTCATTTTATCTTTTTCTTCGATACTGACTGGATGATATCCTAAAATCCATTAGTGAAGGAATATTATTCATTCCCAGCCACCTGATCAATTACTTCATCACTGAATGGAGTAGGAAAAGGATCATGCACACAGGATGAGTTCAAATTTTTTTAGTCCACACAAACTCTTATTTCATCAGTTCCTTTCTTAATCTATATAATGATTTGAATAATCCACTTGAATTCATTTACAAGGAAAATTAATTCAGCTACAAGCATTCTGTTAATCTCCTTCTTGACCTTTTCTTTGAATCTAGGGTTTAGGCGATGTGGTTTGTGTTTGAATGTCTTAGCATCATGCTTCAATAATATTTTCATTTCTCCCAAGTCTCTTTTGATTCCTTTAAGTTATGAAAATATATTAGGGAACAAATTCTCATACTCCCGCAACAGAGCCTTGATCTCTGTCATGGTATGTTCATCCCAATATTATCTTATAGAAGCTAACTTAGGATTCTCTTCACTCCCAATATTTATCTTTTTCAAATTTAGAGGCTGAGCATATGAACTACTAGAATTACCTGATAGAGTGTCTTTAACTTCTCTTGTTCCTGCAGATTCCTTAAAGGTCAAATGTCTAAGCCTCGCCAAGTATTCAGTATCTTCAAAATTATTTTCAACCTTATTGCAAGCCATGGGAATCCTATAAGGAAATGGATAAAATATAAATTGAAGCAGATATTAATTCTCCTCAGATATCCTACCATAGCTTTAATCTTCATGGATTTCTCCAATGATTCTCCCAAAGTGGCTATCATTTCTTGTGTCAAAGGGATGCGGGTTAAGGGTAGAAACCCATGAATGAACCACTCCCTTTATTGATATTCATGAATAGGGTTCGCCATACTCCCTATCGCATCTTTGAATCTCTAATTGTATTTCCATGCAGACTCACCATCTCTCTGCTTTATCTCCCATAACTTTGAAAGTTTTTGTTTCTTTCATCGTGGTAACCATAACTATACAATAAACGTTTTTTTCACTTGGACCAGAGTGATGGTTTGAACTCGAAGCCCTAGCTCAATAGTATTCATGTACCATTTGAGATCTTGATTTCTCAAAGTGATCTAAAACTCAACCAACATTCCTGCATATGGATTCCCTCGATACCTCCATATGGCCTCACACAAAAATTAGTGTTTCTCAACATCCTCATCCCCCTTTCCCAAAAAATTAGGGTATCGATTAAGGGATCCTTTATTTTTATCTCCCATAGATGAACTTGTATATCCTACTAAAATAAACCTACATGATCCTAGTTGTGATATAATGGTATAAATTTCCACACTTCCACTACTACCCAATAAAATTGCAGAACTCAAAGAACTAGGCATAACAAAAAATGTATAAGGATTTACTATAGAAATTACCATATTTGTTGACAATTCTAGGGGAATATGTGATATGAGGATGGTTCCTTTACCTCTGGAATGGTTTTCTCTTATATAGGGGGTCTCATTCTCTTGCAGTGTTGCATTTACCTCATGATGCAAGACAATATTTTCCGGCATTACAAGTTTTGATTCCCTCGCAACTCCCTCTGCGGTCTTGGATGAACATTCCCCATCAATGGTGGAATATACCCTTACTCTTTCATCTATATATTCTAAACACTCAAACCCTTTTCTAGTACCTCTGTAAACTTCACCTCTCACTCCCCTTCTTTCTTTCAACCATTCACTGGCCAGTCTTCCTTGTCTCTGCAACTACTATAACTCTTCAAGCTTTTCTATATCACTGCAATTTGATCTGATTTATTTTCGTAACTAATCGGTCTGATTTTTTTTTGTATTCATATGGTTTTGCCACCATTTTTAGATAATGGAATCCCTCCTCAAATATTTTCTGTCTCTTGTATTCTTCTCTTGACGACCCCCCATATCTCAAAGAAACCTTCTCAGTATCTTAACTCATGAATCCTCTTGCAAATCACCTTCTCCTGAGTGCATGGGTTTAATCTTCCATGTTACCTGAAGAAACAAACAACATTCCTTCTTCTTCTAAGAGAAAATTGATCCATAGAGTTATTTCCCATAATAATCTTCCTCTGGATCCCTCTCTGAATACAATTTATCCTTTTTAGAAGGCTTGATGATTCTCTACAGTGAACTCGATAATATAACCTTCCAAAATAGTATGCACCCTGAAGTCCACAACTCATGAGATATGATGATATAGCTTATGAAGAGCCACTAGACTCTCAACAATCCATTTATATCTCTTTTTGAAATGATCTTTATATTTTGGGGCCTCTTGCAGCTGATCTAACCACTTGAATAATTCTTAAGGGATTTTAACCCACAATATATTGTATTGGTCAGTAGTTGGCTTTGAATATAAAAAAATATGCTTCACAACCCTAAATATCTTGTTCTGCAACTTGGATTCCTTCCTCATGAATGCACAACACTTCCTTTCCCACCAGTTTTCAACATCATACTTGTAGATTCGATGAGGCATCCTCTAAAACTCCCTTTAAATATCGGTCCCAACAATGGAATCATTTGTTGGCACAAAATCGAGACCAGGGTTCTTGGTGGTTACCAACAAAAAATACCATTGTATTCTATGAACACTGGCATTTTCAACCTTTCACAAAGGAAGGAGATATCACTCGAAGCATAGCCAAGACTTATGTGATGAAGGGAGCTATAAACAACACACCATCAAATATATTTCTACACTACTCATATCCATATATTAACCATATACATCATGTTGTGACAATATTGAATTAACATCGGAAGAGATATAAACAAATATATAACAATATCATATATCCATTCACAATATAACAAATAACCATAAAA